>JBBBDQ010000887.1:2832500-3002500 GCA_037127315.1 Ascarosepion bandense | reverse complement strand
CTGAGAATGAAGTCTCGCCAAAGTGCTCATGAACATTATTCGATTCACAAAACACTGCCACGTAGAACTGACTCCCGAGTAGATATTTTCCAGATCTCTACAACCTTAACCTGTCCAGGTCTCCGGTTAACCATTATCTTCCTCACATATCCCTATAAAAGCGTGTCTCTTAATCTGGAACCATTTACCTCGAGTGGCTCTTGGGCATTGTACATAGTGAACATCACTGTAAAAAGTAGCAATTAAAAAACAAGCAGTAAAATAAATACTAAATCTACTTATAACTCTGAAAACATACTGCTTCGACTTTATGTTATGATAGGTGAAAGATTATCCTGATTTTTCCCTTCGCAGAGTGGACAACGTAGTTACGACCCTGCGAGAATGTAAATAGGAAAACGTCACAGAGTAGGGAGAAAAAAAGCGAAAAAAAACTTTGTAACATATTCGATTAAGAGATTTGACCAAAGATGGCCACGTCATGTATAACATTATCTTGGCATAAAAGATGACAAAAGACGAGCTCAAGAAATACACGCTGGGTTTTCCTGCTTTACCATCGCCCGTTTTGAGGCAGTCGAGAAACCCCCCAAAAAGAAAGCTTTATTTGTTGGTTGTTCTCTCTATCTCTTTGTTTTCCCGCCCCAACCAACGACTTGAATGAAGTGAGGCTGCTATCGAACAGAAACCAGCCGTTGTGTGTTTTTTGAGATAACGATGTCAGACTTATTGGCTTTTATCTCTCTGTCAGTTTGGATAGGCATCTTCCAGAAGATGGTGAGCATGTTAGCCTGATACGGATACCATTTTGAGTAGCTTCGTTTTTGCAACACCTGCAGTTCTTCCAACGTGGACATAGAGCTGTCTATTTTCACTTTGAATGTATTCGGTCTTCGCTAGTTCTTAGCAGACTGAGACAATAGAGAATACAGTACATTCTACAGATTCTGTAAACCCCCCCCCCCAGGTTTCCCGTGGCAGTTACTAGTCATAATGCTCGACATCCAGGTTCGCACATTTGACATAAATGGTGGTCGCCGCATTTTCAGTAGACTCACAGGGACATCAAACTATTACTTTAGAAAGTTCACACTCTTTATTGATGAAATGGATCTGTTGTTTTACTATGTAGTGAAATCGGAAATGTTTTGGTATAGTATGAATTCAACTCGTTAGTAATAGTCTCTGAATGCCATTTCAATTTGGGTTAGATCACATCCTTCTTAATTTCTTTGTAGAAGTAGATTATCAATACATTTAAATGGTACATCTACCACATGATCAGGGGGTTACGGAGGAAGAGGCACTGTCTTTTCGGATAGCTGGGGAAGATAACCCTAGGTTAACCCTAGACTTGAACAGGTTAAGAGAGCTGCAACGACCAGGGAAATATCCTCTTGGAAGAGCAGTGATTCGCTGAAAAAAAGCTTCCAAGTGAAACTTTTTAATGGAATACGGAGATAATAAGCGTGTTTTGATACAATATCAGTGGCATGGCGGGTCCTCGCCGTGAAGGTTGAAATTGGTTGAACCAAGGAATGCAGTTCTGTCCTAGCACTTTCCATGGAAGTAGCGATAGAGCAGTGAGAGACTTGACACATCTCGTCTGTGAGGGAGGGTTTGCAGAGTGGAAAATAATTTGTCATCCATAAGTTCCCAGAGACACATTTGAGCTTTATTGGTACTAGAAAGTGAAGAGTAGTAAACTCCTGTATGAAAAGAGTACTCCATTTTAGGCCTGATTGGGTTTTTATAAAATTAGAGGATAGCAAGATGAGTCAGGTATTTACTGGAGCGGTAGAGGCAACCAACTATTATTTATGTATCTTTCTAAATAGATCGTATGTACAAAATCCACTTAAGGTCTAAGGCAAGATTAAGGCCCAATAGCCGCTCAAAGCACATGGCATCCCTGATAGAACATATATTCGTTGTGACTGGTGGTAGTTAGGGGTCCGATCAGCGATGATGGAATATAGCTAGTTTGGTTATCGAGGAATTGATAACCAACCATTTTTTCTCCTCACTGAGATGTTGAAGCTAGATCGGATGAGAGATCAACTGCCCGCACAAGTTCGGAAGTTAGTGTTCAATCGACTCACATGCAAAAAAAAAAATAAATAAATAAATAAATAAATATAAATAAACAGTGATGATAATGAATTTCTTTGGAAGATCGAATTTCTAATATTGATCAGCCTCGACGTTAAAGATCTCTCTGAATAATAGAGACTTAGGGTGATTTTTTTAGGCATTTCTGTTATTCGTGATTAATTTGTTGTTGAGTAAATTATATAATTATTAGAACTTATTTCTATCCAGTTCTGCTATGAAATGCCTCCTGCTAATCAATTGATGGAGTTGAAAACTTTTTTTCCTTTTCATTTGACCGCTTGCAATATGGCTGCATTAATGAGTAATTGGTCCTAGCATTCATAGCTTCATTTCTTATATCCCTTCTGCTCTGCAGGTAACAAGCTGTTTTTGTTGTTGAGGAAACTATCAGTTTTCTCATGGAAATAATGGGAAGGATATTTTTAGTAGGTAAGTTATAAGTCTGTAATTCTTCAACTTTCTTTTTGGGCATAGGTAAGGGATACCTGCGTGAGCCATTTAGGAGATCTCTTTGGATGCTTGGTGATTAAATATTGGATAAGACCTTCATCTACAATTTGGCAATTCTATCTATTCTTCATTGCTTGACATTTGTTGATCTTGTTGATGGCAACAGTGATATCTGGTGATGTTTGACCATTGTTTTTTGTTGTTCTTTATATATTTTGAATTGGCCCTGTTGTTGTTGTTGTTGCAATCATGTAGCTCCAACGTTGTTGTTGTTGTTGTTGATATCCTCTCTGACACTTGTTGATGAGGAACATATCTCCTACTCGCAAACTTAGGGGCACAGCCCTTTCCCCAGTACATGGCCAGTTCCAAGTGTTGTTATGGCCCCATTTCATGTTTTTCTATCTTCCCTATCATCCCTAGCGTTACATAGATAAAGTTTTCCTTAGTGTGTGGGCTGTACTTAATAAGATAATTTTTTTATATCTCTTAAGCTGGGGTTTCCAGGGATTCTTTCAATGTGTTGTTTTGTTCCATTCTTTATCATTCCAAGTGCACCTACTATCACTGGCACAACTTTTCAATTTCCACATTTTTTCTATTTCAATTTCCAGGTCTTTATATTTTGACAGTTTTTCAAATTCCTTAGTTGCTATGTTACAATCCGCTGGACAAGCCATATCAATTAATAGACACGTTTTCTCTTTCTGGTTTTTAACAATAATGTCTGGCCTGTTTGCTTCAATTTCTCTGTCTGTGTAGATGGTGCAATCCCACAGAATGGTGACATCATCTATTTCTGTAACCGGTGCTGGGTGATGTTCATACCAGTGTTTGTTTACAGATTTTCCATAGTGTTTGCACATTGTCCACTGTAAATATTGCCCTACTCTATCGTGGAGATTTTTATATTCATTTGGGGCAAGCACAGAACAGCCTGAGATTAGGTGGTCTATTGTTTCTTGGTGTTTATCACAAAACCTGCATTTTGGATCCATATTATTATGCATAACATTTGCCTGAAAGTTTCTAGTGAAAAGACTTTGGTCTTGTGCTGCAAGAATAAAGCCTTCAGTTTCAGACTTTAATTTATATTCACGTAACTATTATTATTATTATTATTATTTTCTGGGTCGAGGAGACAAATGTGAAAAAACGTAAATGAAACTCGACCCTTGCAGAGGAAGTGGGAGTTAAACAAGTAGCATTTTTAAGTAAAATTTAATTCTGCTCTTATCCAAGTTACTATCTATCAAATTTCCGTGTTGAGAAGTTTGCTGCAATGTTTAACGCGTATGCATGGTTATCAGCAAAAAAAGCAGTCCAAAATGCCAAATACAGGTGAGGGATACTAAAATCAAGCAGGTACAAAAATGTTAAATACCTGGGAAATATTCTCACAGAAGACGCGAAGTGTGACGCAGAGATCCGAAGGCGAATTGGCATGGCGAAGGATGCGTTCCAGATGTTGAGTAGAGTATTAAGAGAC
The DNA here is from genome assembly GCA_037127315.1 of Ascarosepion bandense. Lineage (NCBI taxonomy): Eukaryota > Metazoa > Mollusca > Cephalopoda > Sepiida > Sepiidae > Ascarosepion > Ascarosepion bandense. The sequence goes on along the minus strand of JBBBDQ010000887.1, from coordinate 2,998,446 downwards.
AGGAAAATTTCACTAGAAACAAAGAAAAGAGTACTGGATTGCTATGTGATGTCAGTTCTTTAATATGGCAGTGAATGCTGGACAATATCATCAAAGGTGAAGGAAAAACTTGAAGCAATTGAAATGTAGTTCTACAGAAGGATGCTGTGGATATCATGGATTAAGCATGTGAGCAATGATGAGGTTTTGGAAAGAATGGAAACAAAAAAGAAATTAGTACTGAGTATAAGGAAGAAACAGCTAAAGTTCCTGCGACAGGCAATGAGGAAGGAGGGCTTGGAGAACCTGATACCAACAGGCCAGATAGAGGGGAAATGAGACAGGGGAAAGCAGCGGATAACATATTTAAAGGGCGTGATCAGGTGGATGACAGAACGAGAGTTATGTGGTGCAACAGGAGAAAGCGTGCTAAGAGCCACCAAGGATAGAGAGGCATAGAAATCCATGATCGCCTATGTCCTGAAAGGACAGGGTACATAGAAGAAGAAGAAGAAGAAGAAGAAGAAGAAGAAGAAGAAGAAGAAGAAGCAAGACGATTATGTCACTAAGATGAAATGGGTTACTGAGAGTGAAAGCGAATGAGACTTTAGAAGGGACTGAAAACTCAATGTTAGACAGGATACAAATGATAAGCAAAATATGAATAAATCTTGGAAATGCAAATATAGTGAATTTGCATCCCTTTACCAGATGGTTTGACCAACAGTACAAGGCCACTCAAGTAAGTGGGTTACTGCAAAGATATCCAAAAAAACCGTTGCTTTGAGTTAGAGCTCTATTTTACTGAGAAACCTCGGTTAAGTACCTGATAAACATTACGTTAACATGAGCCAATATTGTCACTTGGTAGTTTAGTTATGTACCTGCGACTGGTGTTATGGGTTGGTGCTCATATTCAGCTAAATGCTAAGAACTTAGATTTTGATTTTCGAAGCAATTAAGCTCCACTGCACTTTGAATCAGTCTCTCCTAATTTGGCCTTGTGTCATATTATGCAAAGATTATTAAATATCATGCCCTATGTTGTGTGTGACCTTTTGCCCTAACCCAAGTAGATACTAAGCAATCTGATAAATAGTGTTTAATATCTTTGTTGGCAATTCTTAAGAATGTATAAATCCACTTTCGTGTGTTTGGGTTTTATGAAAATTCTAATGATAGCTTTTTAAAACAATGAATCTTGCTGAGAGAGTCAAAAGTGTATATTGTAATAGCGGTGTCAAAGAAATAACTGCTATTTTGACATACCATTTGTTTGTGGGGGAGGGAAACGACTGTTAAACATTGCTGAGATTTTTTTTATTTACATTATTTAAAGTTGGGCTAATCTAAGCGGTTCGGCAGAACGAGAAGAGCTTAGCATTGAAAATGAAATAAACGTTACGATTACTACAAAGATAAAGGTATTTATCTGACTGTAAATAATCTACCCTATCTATCTTAGTCTGTATATAACTCTCTATCATTTTCTGCGTTTACCTTTTTTATTTCTCTGTACCACTCCAGTAATGACTCTGCTATCCTCAATTTGTACAATGCCAGACCAGAACTGCTGCCCAGTCTTCACTTTTCAGCCTCGATACGGTTCAAACGTGTCTCCGCGTTCTTGTGGGTGATTAACTATTTTCCGACATACATCTTTCCGTTGGAAAGATGTATGTCGGAAATACTAGTTTGTATGTCGGAAATACTAATTTGACTGGTAGACTCTCTCTCTCACTCTCTCTCTCTCTCTCTCTCTCTCTCTCTCTCTCTCTCTCAATAGCTATTTCTATGGAAAGTTTTCAAGCGAACTATGTTCCACCAATCCCAACTTATACACTAATAACCAGCATGCCACGCTCATTGTAGCGAACCACTCTCATTCCCTCCATATTCTACTGGTGAGAGTGGGCTAGAAAATTCATAGGGTGACGACGAAGAGTTAGAAAATCTTTCATGCATTAACTTCATCTCTTCTTATTAATAACTGCTTTGTTTCTGTCCAGATAAAATGACATTTGGCTGTTCAAAGAAGAATCTTCATCCGGCTACTAAAATAAATAGTAATCAACAGCAGATATGACGTCATCATCACTGTAATATTGGTTCCCAATCAAATGTGTTTTTTTTACATGTTCAAAACCGATGTCAGTCCAAAAAAAAAAAAAGAGTAGGATCAACAAATTCAATGTCACAGTCAAGTAGAACAGCTATTCTAACCAAGGACTTGTGTGCTGGAGAATTGTCCTGATGAAACAAGACCAATTTCGTGACTTTTCTTACGTGTTGCGTCTTGAAACCTTTTGTAACTACATCATCAAGTTGACATAGTACTCTCCATTGATGAAGATTACTATGGTCCCTTTAAATATAGGCAATAAACTCAATGCTTTTTGACTCCCAACAAACTGAACCCATCAACTTCCTAGCAGAAGAAACGATATTAGTCTTGTTACTGTGCAGAATATTTTCAACTCATTTACGCGATAGCTAATATCACTGGCTATCTGATTTATAGGCAATCGCCTGTCATTCATCATCATGTGGTGAACACAAGGTTTTCCTCAGTGGTGGCCCTCGAAGGACATCCAGAAATTGGATCAACTTCAAGATTTTTCCTCCCCTTCCTAAATTTAGAAGCATAATTTTGCACTGCTAATAAACACGGATCGTCACCCTCTAATGTAACAGCGGTGTCAGTAGGAATGTCTTTGGGGGATAAACCTTTTTTGTGCAGGTGATATCACGATTCAAAATTTTGCCCATTTTCAAGAGAAGTCGTTACTTGTTACTTTTGAGGTTTTCGTTGAATAGTCAGATACCAGTTTACCTGGATAAAACAATGCAGTTAATAAGTTGAAATGAATGCGTACAAGATTTCACAGTTCTAGCATCATTCATTATCATCTTATGAGCTTTTCAGTCCACCTTACTAAGCTTCACTCGTGCAGCTTCTCACGAATCGCTGCTTTGTAGAACCGACTCCCAAGAGGATGCTTTCACGACTGCAAAATATCTGCTACACACGCACATACAATCATATGTGTGTATCTATGTGTGTCGTAACATTTTTTGGTAAATCTCTTTTCCAATCTTTTCACTCTTTTCTTTTTTTATTTTTTCAATTGGAGTAGATAGACTAAACTATCGCCCAGTTCATACTCCACCCACGTCTATTGAACAGGTAAAGAGGCTCATCCCTTGTTCCCTGTTTAGGATGTGTTTTCCGGCTTTCTCTTTTCCAATCTTTTCACTCTTTTCTTTTTTTCTTTTTTTTCAATTGGAGTAGATAGACTAAACTATCGACCGGTTCACACTCCACCCACGTCTATTGAACAGGTGAAGAGGCTCATCCCTTGTTCCCTGTTTAGGATGTGGTTTCCGGCTTTCTCTCTTCCAATCTTTTCACTCTTACGTAGCCCCCTGCACATCAGTGGCGTTACCGCCTTGCTCGGGGTGATATGATTAAAAAAAAATGATATTCTGCTTCCATTCTGCCGCTGTATCTGAAACTCTTTGGTTTGTAGTTTATGCACCGTGTTTGTTTGAAATACACTCAAAAAAAGGAACACAAATGTCCGCACACATACATACATGTATAATTTTTGCACAGTAATAAGGAAACATAAAAAGTCTTACGAAAGTACCTCGTTTGTTTTTGTACTTAATGTTATTTTAATTTTCCTGTGATTTAAAAAAAAATTAGTTGTCGCCAAAACTAGGTTTTAATATCAGTCCTTTTTTACTATTGTGTAGAATACTAGTTTTATTATTGTGCACAATACTAGTTTGTCTGGTAGACTCTCCCTACTTGCTCTCTATTAATTATCTCTTTCCATATCTCTCACCCCTCTCTCTCTCTCTCTCTCCTCTTCTATTTCTTTCTCTCTCTCTTTCATTCCTTCTTTCTTTCCATACTTTCTCCTTCAATTTTCTGTAACATTTCCGTTGGCTTACGTATATTTAACACTAACCTGGCTTTTCATAAATACTTACATCTGACCGAGAAAATTGACACCTGAATATTATATATATATATATATATATATATATATATATAGTCATCAGCAGACATAGTTATTTCATTAAATATGGCTGACAAGGAAGATTTAATTAATTTTTTATTAAGCCTTTTCAGCATCCTTACGTTTTTCGTTGTGTGGAAGTAAGGGAGTACAAAATATTCCATATATATATAGAGAGAGGGGGAGATATAGTTATTATTAGTGTTATAATAATAACATATGGGACTGCAACTTAAAAGCTTTCAGGTTTAGGTGCCAAGTGTACTACCATCAGGTTAATGAAACATCGTTCATTTATCTATAGTTATATGGAAATTCAAAATGAAAAGTATAGCTGCTGACATATTAGGTATATATATATATATATATATATATATATATATATATATAACATAGCACACTTGGTATACAATCCAGGTAAATTCTGATAGAGACGAACTCAAGAGAACTCAATGTTAAATTCATTTATTTAATTTAACAGAGTAATATAATTTATAAAAGATTTTAGATTATTACAATGGGTAATACATATTTCACCGCGTCATGATGTTATTATTTGCGGCTTATCTGACGAACTGCGATAATAACATCATGACGCGGTGAAATATGTATTACCCATTGTAATAATCTAAAATCTTTTATAAATTATATATATATATCGAGAGAGAGAGAGAGAGAGAGAGAGAGAGAGAGAGAAGGAGAGAGATAGAGAGAGAGGAAGACAATAGCGAGAAGGTGTCGGCTCAGTTCATTCTCTTTACTACAAGTTATAAAATATTTTGTCGCGTTTTTGCTCTTTAACTGACTTGTTATTCTTTTTTGCAATAATTATGTCGTCGAGTAGTGAAACATCCTCTGTAATATAATACAGACTGGTATATATATATATATATATATATAGAGAGAGAGAGAGAGAGAGAGGGAGAGAGGGAGAGAGAGAGGGGGGAGAGAGAGTGAAACAGCAGCGAGTCAGTGTCGGCTCAGTTCAATCTCTTTATTACAAGTCATAAAAGATCTTGTCGCGTTTTTGCTCTTTAACAGTCTTCGTTTGGAAGAGAATTCCACAGTCGGGAAGTGCGAGGAAAGAAACTGTTGGAGTAGAAGTTACGGTTGCATTTTATCGGTTTCACTGTAAAAGGGTGGGATCTAGTTGCTAATCTAGTATCTCGTGCAAATTCGTATTTAGTGGGCACCAGTGATCTAAGTTCATCGGAGCAGAAGCCATGAAAGTATTTATAGAAGAGACACAGGGAAGCCACGTCGCGCCGGTGGGAGAGAGACTGCAGGCGGTCTGCCAAGTCGGTATCTATCACATTACAGACCCTCCTCTGAACCTTATCGAGAAGCCCAAGGAGAACAGCAGGGGCACCCGACCAGATATGGCAGCAGTATTCAATGCACGGGCGGATGGTAGATTTGTAAATGTGCAGGATAGATTTAGACGGAAAAAACTTCCGGGTCCTACACAGAGAACCGACTTTCATAGCAGCGGATTTAGCAATGGATTCGATATAGTTATTCCATTTGAGGTCCGCTGAAAGTGTGAGACCAAGGAGGCATAGTGTTTTACTCTCTGGGAGGCAAGCCGGGTACATGCTAATGGGGGATAGGTGAGATTGTCGATGATGGTTAATTGAAAGTAGCTTCGTTTTAGAAGCATTAAAATTTACTAGCCATTTCTTACCCCAGTCCAATATGGATTGGAGGTCTTTTTCAATCTCGGCTGCGAGGTTAGCTTTGACGCCTACACCAGATTTTTGTTGGAGGCGAGCGTAAACTGTGGTGTCATCGGCGTACAAACCTATTTGGGCTCTTATGGAATTAGGGAGATCATTAATATATATCAGGAAGAGTGTAGGACCTAAGATGGAGCCTTGGGGGACACCTGCGTTATTTTTTATTTTTTTTGCAATTATGTCGTTGAGTAGTGATATAGCGCAGTGAGTAGCATATATATATATATATATATATATATAGACAGAGAGAAGATTTAGGTAGGGAAGATCAATCGGTTACGCTACCATGGTTTTGATCTTTTTGGTTTCGTCAGGTGATTTGTTTGAAAATCTGATCTTTCATACCTAAATATCAAAATGCTCTACATGTTCAATCTCCATCTTCCTTGAAGCATGTATTAAGCACTTTCTAATACTACTCTTCATGGGTCTAATTTAATTTAAATCTGATCTATAGCTATTCAGTATATATATAGCCTCGCAAGTCCCTCTGATTCTATGACCAACAGCACCCCAACTCAAATAATCTAGCCCTTGCTTTCCTTTAGGTTATTCGCTTTTTACTGAAAACAGTCAGACTCTTTCAACAAATATTAAAACAGAAAATTGCTTGACTGTCCAAATAAGTCTTTATTCCGTTCTTTTCCTTTACACTGAACGAAGATCTTTCCATTATTTTCCTTTTTTTAACTCTCCTTTTTCAATGTCTTTCATTTTTAAAAACTCTCGTTATTTTTCTTACGTTCATTCGTCTCACGTTTGCCTCCTTTCCCTTCCCTTCTCATCTTTTTCATGTTTGTTCTTTCTCTCTCTCTGTGTCTCTCTCTCTCTCTCTCTCTCTCTCTCTCTCTCTATATATATATATATATATATATATATATATATATATATATACTGACTGACTGGCGTGCTTATACGCCGCTTATATATAACACGCTAAAATTTTCCTTCTCTGTTTCCATGTACCTATGGCTTAGGAATTAGCAACTCCGACTAACATCAAATCGGTTGAGTTTCGATCCCGGCAGGAGGCAAATGGATGTCTAGGCACACTGATGAGCTGTGATACGGCGAAATAGGCTTGCAAGTTGATGACGAGTGTGTATGTGTGTATGTGCTTGACAGCATATCTTCGTTTAAGCATATTTGGTTAAATAATTTGGACATATGTCTATCTGTTTTAATTCTAATCCTCTCGTAGTCATTAATATGTTCCCAGGTATAGTGAAACAGCAAGAAAGGCAGTGTACGTATTTTCCAAATTACTTTCAATCATCTTCTGGGAGTTTATTATTAAGATTTGTGTAATTATTATGAATAACTTTTAGTTTAACCATCACGAATTTTGAGCATACAAGTAAGAACGCGATGCCGATTTCATGGGAAATAATTTCGTGCATGGGAGATAACTTGATTTCAAATGTTTGTAATTTCTATATAAATTGCGATTTACATGTTCTAAACTGTTATGTTGTTCTTCAAAAAATTACAACCTAGATATTATACAAACTTACTTTTATAGGCATTTTAGAGCAATACTCATGGTTAATTTTGTTTAGTGTCGGTTTTAATTTTTAATAAGAATGGTCTGAAGAATTTGAAATTTTTGTTTATTATTTTCATGGTAGAGTATGCATGTATTGTCAATTAATATTTCTCTAAACTGTGAATGTGAACAGGAATGTTCATCTAAATGTGGTACAATCGATGATAAATCGGATATATGTAGTGTAAACTATCTTGATAGTGTTGCTTTTGTGCCGGAGATACAATCTCCCAAAAAACTTTTAGATTGATATAATTTATATTTTTGTAAAACGATAGTTCGTGGTGATGAGTTATTGCGGATGATTAAGTTGGTTGAATTAAATTAAGTGCAGTATGATTAGTTTTATTTTTTAACTGGGATCTGTGGGAATATAGTTACGTGTTTGTTTTTAGGACTTTTCATCATGTTTATAGTTAGAATGCATTTAATTACAATAGAAAAGGTTGATAAGTTTAGGATTATTTGAGGAACTATTAAGCTCTTTTAGATTTATGTTGATATTTCTAATAGCTCATTTAATTTGTTCATCAACAATGTAATTAGGAAAGTCATTAATAATGAGAGTATTTAATGTTTTTTAATTTTGTGTAGAAAATCGCGGAGGATTTAATTTATAAGCGCTATTTTGTAATAAGACATTCATACTTATAGTTAAGAGTATACAAGTTTGGGAGTTGTTCTTTTATATGAGGAGGTAGTAAATGTATTACTATTGGTGTCTATTAATATATATAGAAATGGAATTTTATTATCATTGTTAAGTTCATATATTAACTTAAGAAGATAATTTAGTTCACGTATTTCATCTTTTTAGACTAAGATGAGAATATCATCTACTTATCTTAGGTAGATAGTGGGTTTCTTTAAAGGTATTAAATGTCTTATTTTCAAGGTTAGTCATGTAAACATTACAAAATGTTTGACCCAGAACTGAATTAATCGAAACACCACCACATTGTCCGTATATATTGTGGTACAAGTCAAAAATAGTTTTCATAGCTCTAATTTTAATTAAGAGATATATTGTTCATAATAATATCAATCTTTTCTCTAACTGGAACATTGGAAAATAAATTTTCGACATTACGTGAGGCTATAGTTTCATTATTGGATTTTTGTCATTTTAGGATTTGGTTTAGTTCGTCAATTGATTTGATGCGGCATTTACTAGTAATATATATTGCAATAAGTTGTCTAATGATCTTGGTTAGTTGAGAAACAGGAGTGGGGATTTGGATATGATAGGACGGAGAGGGAAGTTAGGTTTATATGTTTTTATTGTTCCATAAATGTATACTATTTTGTAGTCACTTATTATTTTAGGAAGTTTCAAATTGTCTTGTTTTGCGTTATTGACTGTGATTAGTTTGTTTATTTTCACTTTCAGCTGGTTAATAGTATTTCTGTTAACTTATTAAAATTTGATGTGGCCATCGAGTACACACACACACACACACACACACACACACACACACACATATATATATATATATATATATATATATATATATATATATATATATTGTTAAGATTTTTGTTTGTCTTTTTGATTTTTCTCACATATACACTGCTTTTGCTTTTGCCATTTCTTCCTTTTTACAATTCTTTTCATCTGTTTCTTTTACCTTTTCTTTCATTTCTTTCATTTTTCTTTTCCTTTACTTTCTTCTCTTTTATTTACTTTGATATTTCTTTCATTTTTCTCTTTTCTTTTGTTCAAAGTTTATTTCTCTTTTATTGTTGCTTTTTTCCAAATGTTGCTTTTATCTTTTATTCATTTTTTAAATCGTTCGAAATAATATTTTCTTTCATTCTTCCTTTTTTTTCTTTCTTTCTTAAAACTTTCCAAATTTTCTTTCTTTTATATTTTCATCTTTTTTCACTTTTTCGTTGTTTTTGCTACTTTTTCTTTGTTTCTTTGTTTATTCGTTGTTGTCTTTTCAATCGTCCGTCAACGAATTTTCTTTCTGTTGTAATCTCTTTTCTCTTCGTACTCTTTCGCATTTGTCTCTCTTTCTTTCTTTCTTTCTTTCTTTCTTTTCCCTTTGTTCTCATTACTAATCTTTCTTTCTTTCTTTCTTTCTTTCTTTCTTCAATCCACTGTTTGCACATTTTACTTCTTTCTTTCTTTCTTTTTTTCTTTTCACTTCATTTTCTTTCCAAATTTTCTTTCTTTCTTTCTTTCTTTTCCCTTTGTTCTCATTACTAATATTTCTTTCTTTCTTTCTTTCTTTCTTCAATCCACTGTTTGCACATTTTACTTCTTTCTTTCTTTTTTTCTTTTTTCTTTTCACTTCATTTTCTTTCCAAATTTTCTTTCTTTCTTTCTTTCTTTCTTTCTTTCTTTTCCCTTTGTTCTCATTACTAATCTTTCTTTCTTTCTTTCTTTCTTTCTTCAATCCACTGTTTGCACATTTTACTTCTTTCTTTCTTTTTTCTTTTTTTCTTTTCACTTCATTTTCTTTCCAAATTTTCTTTCTTTCTTTCTTTCTTTCTTTCTTTCTTTCGTTTCCATTCGTTGCCTTTATTAAAATGTTCTTCTTTTCTTTCTTTCTTTCTTTCTTTATTTTCTGTTTGTTCGCCTTACTATTCTTTCTTTATTTCTTTCTTTCTTCAATCTTTTTTTTCACATTTTTTTCTCTCTTTTCCCTTCGTTCGATTTACTAATCTATCTTTCTTTCTTTCTTTCTTTCTTTCTTTCTTCAACCACTCTTGTTCACATTCTTTTTTCGTTTCCTTTCATTTTTTTTACTAATTATTCCTTCTTTTTTTATTCAATCCTCTTTCTTAACATTTTCTTTTTGTTTTCTTTCTTTCTCTCATTCAGGTCATCGTCTGAAATAAACATGATTAAATTTGAATAAGAACTGCTTATTCCTTGCTTCTATTCTCCTGTTGGAGCGACCCAATACTAACAAACCTTTACTTCTGCGCTGTTGTCTGCTTTTCCTTTTCAATCTCTTTTTTCATGTCTCCTTTCTTTTTTCTCGCTCAATGTGCGCCGTCTGTTTTCTGCTTACTCTTGTGTGCTATGCGTGTCAATACGTTTCAACTGTTTGCCTCTCTTGTCAGTGTGCGTTGAATTTAGAGCATGTGACATAACAAAGTATTGCTTTTCAAGTTGATATCAGCAAAGAGGTTAATTGCTTACGTCTTTTGTAGCAATGCATGCACCCGCTTTAAAAGACATACAAATCACACACAGAATAAGTCAAGTCAGGCACACTGCAGAACTGTGCCTGGGTGTCAACCTTTGTGCTGGTCTGTCTCTGTGTTTAAGCACGAATGTGCATATGCATGTTTATGTATGAAGATAAAAATTAATTTCACTCTAAAATCGTTGGGTTTTATAGCTGCGTAAGATGTCAACTTATAAACATGTACAAAATACATAAATTATTCTATATATTTTGTCCATAGATCCATGTGTTTAATTATATATATATATATATATATATATATATATATATATATATATATATATTCAGATGAAGAGAACCAACTGTTTTAGAATTTTGAGGTTTCCGACATTTACTTTTTTAAAAAAGTACTCAATACAACAAATATTGTAGAGCATAATATTATTAAATTTGTTTTTTTCTATTTAAAATTAATACAGTTTACATTGCGACACGGAAGTTTCTACGTTTCGAGATTTTTACCTCATCATCAGGCAATGTTAGCTCATTGTTGTAAGCCTTGATTACTGCAGTACAAAGGTTTGGTATTCGCCGAAAACGGATATCAAAGAATAAGTTTGATAATTGATTTCATGCTTTTTTTCAGTTAAAAAAAAGTTGACGTACCATAGCGAAGATCTCATCCGAACAAGTGCCATGAAAGTATTTATAGAAAATGCAAAGAGGAAATCTTATGCCAGTGGGAATATATATATATATATATATATATATATGTATCATAACTCATCAGTGTGATTAGACATCCACTTGCTTCTCGACCGAATTGGTGTCGGTCGGAGTCGCTAACCCATAAGCCATAGGCGCATGGATTGAGAGAATGTAAATTTTAGCGTGTTATATATAAGCGGTGTATACACACGCCAGTCACCGAAAGAACTCAATTCATAACGGAGGAGTAATGCATAAATCGCAGAAGTGATATCTGCTTATATATATATATATATATATATATATATATATGTGTGTGTGTGTTATGATATCTTCACTCGTCGAGGGGTTGATTTTCTGCAGAAAATAAACCCAGCCACAATGAGTGAGGATATTTTCTTTGCACTAAAACTATGAACGCTCTATCTCCATCCAAATATCGTGCGCTTTGCGAGAAAAACCTGTTTTTATCAGTAAAACTATGTCACTGAAATTATTGTCCATTGCTAGCCACTACTTTTTCCCATCTTTCTGGTAGCATTTAAATTCCACGTCAGAAAAACAACACATCTTTTGAGGCTAACCATGAATCGACCCATTTTGAGCACGAAAGTACTGATCAGCCAGACCATGTGCCATCGATCGGAACAAGTGATAATCGGACAGGGCTATGTCTGGAAATACGGTGGGTGGGGATGAACTTCCCATTTAAGGGTTTCCAAGTAGGTTTTCACCTGTTTTGCAACATGTGGCCTAGCGTTGTCATGCTGCAAAATCATTTTGTCGTGTTTCTGCCTCGTATGGCTGCCTTTTTTTCTCGGCTAAAACGCATCAAATGTAGTCGACAGCAATCTCCCGTGATGTGATGGTTTCGGTCGGTTTGAGCAGCTCATAATAAACTACACCCAGCTGATCCCACTAAATGCAGGACAGAAGCTTCGAACCATGAATATTCGGCTTTGTCACCGATGTTCACCGATGTAAAAATATATATATATATATATATATATGTGTGTGTGTGTGTGTGTGTGTGTGTTTGAAATATATATTTTATAGTTTTACACATATATATATATATATATATATATATATATATATATATATATAAGTGTGTGTGTGTGTGTGTGTGTTTAAACTTTGAATAAGTTATCGCTGTTTTCCAACAGATGACGATCCCAGAACTTCGTGCGTGTCGTCTCACATGGTAACGCATTTAAAGGAAGTGATATAAGCAAGCTTGAAATTTAGTGTATGTCATTTCGTCTAAGTGTGAACAACTCTGTTTTTCATAGCGTTAGACATATCGGATTTCGTGGCAAAGAAAGTGTATTTGCGGGGAATTTTACTGCACTACTTTACTCGAAAAAATATTTTGCAGCTGAAGCACACAGAATTATTGTTGAGACTTACGGAGACCATGCTCTGTCGGAAACAACACACAGAGATTGGTTTAGATTTTTTTTAATCATATCACCCCGAGCAAGGCGGCAACGCCACTGATGTGCAGGGGACTAAGTAAGAGTGAAAAGATTAGAAGAGAGAAAGCCGGAAACCACATCCTAAACAGGAAATACCTGTTCAATAGACGTGGGTGGAGTATGAACCGGGCGATAGTTTAGTCTATCTACTCCAATTGAAAAAAAAGATGCTTTAAAAATAATGATTTGATGTTGAAGATAAAGAACTCCCTGGCACATCAAAAAAGTCTGAAGACAAATAATTGGAGGCATTACTTCATGAAGACTCATGTCAGGTGCAAACGGAACTTGCAGAATCATTAGGAGTTGATTACATAACATTTTTGAACCGTTTGAAAGCATTAGGAATGTTAGAAAAGTAAGGGCATTGGATGTCGTACGAGTTGAAGCCGAGAGACATCGAACGGCATCTTGTCATATGTGAACAGCTGCTTCAACAGCAGAAAAGAAAATATTTTTTGGATTGTATCTTGACCGTCAACGAAAAGTGGACGCACTACGATAACCCTAAGTGTAGACAATTGTGGAGTAAGCCCGGCCATGCATGAACATCGGTGACAAAGCCGAATATTCATGGTTTGAAGCTTCTGTCCTGCATTTAGTCGGATCAGCTGGGTGTAGTTTATTATGAGCTGCTCAAACCGACCGAAACCATCACATCAAGGGAGATTGCTGTCGACTACATTTGATGCGTTTTAGCCGAGAAAAAAAGGCAGCCATACGAGGCAGAAACACGACAAAATGATTTTGCAGCATGACAACGCTAGGCCACATGTTGCAAAACAGGTGAAAACCTACTTGGAAACCCTTAAATGGGAAGTTCATCCCCACCCACCGTATTTCCAGACATAGCCCTGTCCGATTATCACTTGTTCCGATCGATGGCACATGGTCTGGCTGATCAGTACTTTCGTGCTCAAAATGGGTCGATTCATGGTTAGCCTCAAAAGATGTGTTGTTTTTCTGACGTGGAATTTAAATGCTACCAGAAAGATGGGAAAAAGTAGTGGCTAGTAATGGACAATAATTTCAGTGACATAGTTTTACTGATAAAAACAGGTTTTTCTCGCAAAGCGCACGATATTTGGATGGAGATAGAGCGTTCATAGTTTTTGTGCAAAGAAAATATCCTCACTCGTTGGGGCTGGGTTTATTTTCTGCAGAAAATCAACCCCTCGATGAGTGAAGATATCATAACAAGTGAACACACACACACACACACACACACACACACACACACACACACACACACACACACATTATATATATATATATATATAAAGTGTCTTAAGTGAAGTAAATAATTACTAAATATACAAATAAAAGCATAACATTTTATGAAGCCTCTTCCAAAGTTATTCTTTTTCTATTTGGAGAATTAATCCTTTGTTTATATCTCAGTTATGTATAAATCCTCTCGATGCTGGGCTTATTATTCTACATCTATTTATGTTATATGCCATTCCTCCATTAGATTTCCAAGTAAGCAGAAACTCACTATATCATCTTAACATTAATAAACTATTTTTCAAGGCATGTCATGAGGTAAAACGAAACACCTACACGTGCTGTAATAGAAACAAAACATGTACAAACTTAGTAAAATGGATTGAAGAAAACAAACAATTAAAAAAAAACAACGATAATCAAAACGAAGACGCTCATCGGACAAGCAAAATTCACACACTTTTCTGTATTCCGATAGCTGGAATGGGTGAAATGAGCCAATCTTTTACGATCTATAAACGATGATCAAGTGTGGCGTTTTCGTTCTCACTTTAGAACAGTCACCTCCACTCATTTTCGATAACTAACTTTTAAATTTAACTTTTAAAAATAAAAATGTTTTCTTGAGACTTTTATTTTAGTTTTAATTTAAAGATAATTTATTAAATTTACTATTTCTAGTAAGCAAATACTCTAGTGCATTTCAAAAAGAAATTATATTGACTAGAATATAAAATTTTTCAATTTTTAAAAATTTTTTTCTACCATTTTTTGAGCGATCGACACATTTGTAAACAAAAGTTAATTCTCGGTTTTAAAAATCTTGCAAAAATAAAATATACATCTGTGAAAATATTTTGGGAAAATTAGCAATTCTAATGATAAATTAATCTGATTTACACAAGTATTACTTATTTATCGCATGCAATTTAGAACAGAATTATTTCTTAATCACAGAGTTGAACTTTTTGGCTTGTCCGCCGTATTTGAAGTGTGTTGACAGTTTGTCAGATGAGTGATAAGCCGATCACAAATGGCATAATAGTACACATTTTTTCAGGTAAAGGGAAGGAACCCTGAAACACATGGCCTTTTAATATACACCCAGAAATAACCATATAAAAAATCTTCAAATACACAAAGCAAAACTGAAAATCATTTTAAATATACGATGACTAGATAATTCGTATTAAACTTTTCTATTTTCGATTAGTAAATAGAGTTCTCACTTTATAACTTACCAGCCTAATCTCTACAAGTCTTGGAAATATTTTAAAAATGTTTTTTGAAACTTTACAAATTGCTATAATAAAAACAAAAATAAAAACAATTCTTTAAAAATTTCATTATTAATCGAAAAAAATTTCTTCAAACTATAAAGTCTGACATTTATATTATTTATTAAAGTAATTAAGTGCTTACCTAATTAAATAATGTCATAGTTTTATTGCACTTTTTC
The DNA here is from genome assembly GCA_037127315.1 of Ascarosepion bandense. NCBI lineage: Eukaryota > Metazoa > Mollusca > Cephalopoda > Sepiida > Sepiidae > Ascarosepion > Ascarosepion bandense. Next base: position 2,983,142 of record JBBBDQ010000887.1, on the reverse strand, counting down.
ATTTTAATATTCGGAGCAGATTTTTGGTAAATGGGGCTAACTGTTTTTAAAATAATACATGATTTCCATTCTCCAATGAATCCAGCGATTAACTAATAAAACCATTTTTACCTACAGAATTTAATTTCTTGAAATTTCATGAATTTACGTGGAATAGGGTAACAGATGTCAAAAAAATATTTTACCAATATTTTTTTAAAATAATAATTTCAAATATAATTTCATTCATTTGTGAATAAGTCCTGAAAATTTCATTAAAATCCGATTATTATTTGATTTTTGGAAGACTTTCCAATTAATGTATTTTTCTTCAGAAAAAAAAGTGAGTTATGTAATATTTCGTTTTCTATTCTAAGCTCTCGTCACGATTTGGCTTCCCGCTAACGAAAATAAAAACAAAATTTTACCAGACATTAGATCGTGCAAGAAAGGATTTAAATTGTTTTGTGTTTTTCCTCGCACTTCCAGACTGTGGAATTCTCTTCCAAACGGTTGCTTCCCCGACGACTACAATCTCCAGGAGTTTAAATGTAAGGTCAATAGACACCTCCTAACACACTAACCTGCTCCCATTCTATCAAGCACTCTTCCCATCTGCCTAACCCTCATCCTCGCTATCCTTACTCATCTGTCACCTTCCTCCTGACATTCCCTATGTCTAACCACTCCTTCTCTTTACCTTCCCCTATGTAGCCCCATGCGCAATAGTGGCAGTGGAATGCCTTGCTTGGGGTGAGATGATTAAAAAAAAAATAATTAAAATATATTTGATCTTTCCTCTTAATAATAACATAAACATTTTGATGGAAAAAGTTCATTTTTATTAAGTTTGGGGCCTTTTTTTCTTCATACTATGCTGTTTTTTTCAGCGATTTAGTTAAGGTACGTATTTTAGAAGTAACCTTTTCATAGAGTAAATGGGTCTATACCTCCAAATAATGAACATCTTGCTAATCATTAGTTGCTTGAGATATATTAGCAGTATATGTATGTAGGATAAAAATATAGTTTTACGGTATGCCATATTTATGGGTAAAGCAGCACAATATGCGGGATAGCAAAATAATTCTCAACAATACCTGGCCCAGACACACAAATATATATATATATATATATATATATATATATATATATATATATATATATATATATTGATTGATTGATTGATACTTAGTTTTGGGTCCTAATAGAGTTAGACCAGTACACATTTGTAATAAAAAGTGTTTGATACAATTATATTGTAGAACTTGTGAATATTTTCCATTTTTAAACGTGTTATTTCGCTACCCAGGTTTCTACCATAAGTGGTGTCTTCAGGCGATTTTTAATAACTGATTTTACCTTTTACCGTTTTTATAAGAACTCTCTTGTAACGGTGTTTTATTTGAACGTTCACGTGGCAGAGAATTTATGAACGCGCATTGTTTAAATTTAAAGGAATTATGACGTTTTCATCCATGGTTGTATAAACCTAAGAGGTATTTCTTAGTGTGGATGCATTTTGTCACAATTTCTCTTCTTTCATTTAACAGTTCGTATTTGGGTATGTCATAATTTATAATTTTTCTTCTTAGCACAGTCTACATATTTGTCCACCGTTGTAAGGCTTGGCTGTTTTTACAATGCCCCACGTTATGACTGGGTTTTTTTCATATTTTGATCTCAATTTCCAGACGTGGTTAGCCAATTTTGTATTGTTTTTGAATTTTTCTATTTTAAATGTAGATCTGTGGTTGAACCACCTGTTCTTAAAGGTGTCTTTGGTTGAGCCCAAATATATTTTGTTTGGGCCATCTGGGTCGTGTACCTCTGTTTTATAAATTATTTCTTTTGTGTTGCAGAGACCTTGAAGTGGACATTTATTTGTGCCCCTGCAGTTGCATTCTTTGTTGGTGGTTTTGTTTTGTACGATGCTATTTATGTTTCTGGTGTTTTTTTTTTTATGAAACTATCTAAATTATTAGTGCAACTATAACTTAGTTTGATTGTGTTTCTGTTGAAAATTTTGTTTAATTCTGATTCTTTTGGAAAATGCTTATCTATTAGTTTAAAAAATATATGTCCTATTTTGGTCTTTATTTCTAAATTAAATGGTGGGTTGAACCAGATAATGTTTCGTTTTTAATTGTTGTTTTTGATTTGTCTGTTTGGTTGAGAATTATATTGTAAAATGTTTTTATGGCCAGAATTTCTTAGTGCAACCTCATTTATATTTTTCTTTTCATTAAATATTGATTTGTTTGACAAAATATTAGATAGTCTGTGTTCTATTCCTTTGTAAATGTGTTTAATTATATTATTTGGATGATTGGACTTTGTATTTATGTATGATAACTTAGTGTTTGTTTTCATGTATGACGAGACATTTCCAGTTTGTAAATTAAGTTCTACATCTAAATATTGTACCACTTTATTATTTGTGTCCACTGTAATATCAAAATCTAGTTCTTTGAACAATTTAAAAAGCTTTAAATAAATTATGACTAAATGCATCCACACGAAGAAATACCTCTTAGGTTCATACAACCATGGATGAAAACGTCATAATTCGTCATAATTCGTTTGAATTTAAACAATGCGCGTTCATAAATTCTCTGCCACGTGAATGTTCAAATAAAACACCGTTATAAGAGCGTTCTTAACGGTAAAATGTTAAATCAGTTATTAAAAATCGTCTGAAGACACCACTTATAGAAACCTGGGTAGCGAAATAACTCGTTTAAAAATGGAATATATATATATATGTATATATATATATATATTAATGCAGGTTTCATTGAATAGTATAGACAAGTTTTGTCTATTAATTTTGTGTAGGATCCGTTCATACCGTCTGATATACTTGATGTTGATGTCGTTGAAAGACAACAAAAAATCACAGTATTTGTTGAATTTTTTATCGGGTCTAAGCTTTCGGCTCACATAAGCCATTATCAAAGAGTAAATATTAACATACAATAAACATAGAACATTTAAGCTATTAACAATAAAGATAATTGAATTGAAAATATAAGTCCATCCCTACCGTGGCGGATGGCCGAAGACAGTGACAAAAATAGTGGTGTTATGGTCCCTGGTCTGATTACAGACATTTGAGTACGTTGTTGGAAATATCGAAATTGATTGTATTCAAACCAGGTTTAAATTGTTTAATGTAGAGTGCTTCGAGGATTTTTAGTTTCTGCTTATTATTTTCTTGTTTGAGTATGTACGTGTTATCAACAAGCGTTTGTCTCAGAAGTGTGCGTTGATAACCGTGTTGTTCTAAATGACGGAATATATTTGGATTTTTATTTAAGTGCAACGTCAGACGCCGTGAGAGCGAATTTGTGGTGTGGCCGATGTAGATATTATTGAGGTTGTTAGAGATACATTCTCTAAATGGACATATGAATTTATATACTACATTGGTTTTTTGCAAATCACTAACGGTGGGGGAAGAGTCGTTGCGGACAAATGAATTAGATATAGTGGATTTAGTGTAATATATAATGAACTTAATTCTTTTGTTAGAGTCTGTCGGAGAAATATTAGTATTTATGAGTTTTTTTAGGATGTTTTCATCTAGTTGGTAGTTGGAGTGCATCTGGCTACGGTATAAGAGAGTGATATGTTTAGGATAGTGATTTGCAAAAGCTTAGACCCGATAAAAAATTCAACAAATACTGTGATTTTTTGTTGTCTTTCAACGACATCACCATCAAGTATATCAGACGGTATGAACGGATCCTACACAAAATTAATAGACAAAACTTGTCTATACTATTCAATGAAACCCGCATTAATGAAAAAATGATGCCAAAATACACACAATATATATATATATATATATATATATATATATAAATGTGCGAAAAGCCGTGAAAATTTTGTTTAAAGTGTAAATTTATTGCTGTTATTATTATTATTACTTGCTCTTTGTATGATATATTAAGTGTCCATAATGGTATTTGTGTTGCTACCCAGGTTTCGAGTCTAAAGTTGACTCTCTTCAGGCGAATAAACTTGTGATTTTATGTGTGCTTAGACACATGTTGACTAAATTTAAGTTATAAATTTAACATTGGTAAGAATGAGGAATAATATTGTTAAGTCATTAAACGAAATGAAGAGAGCTTGTTTTAGAAATTACTTTTCAAAATAATAAATAAATTTTCACCTCCCCCAATATATCAATGCATATCACTGAATATCTATCGGTCCAACCAAGAATTCCTTCGAAGAACACACTGATTGGTCATTTGTTCCAATTTTTAGGAATTAGGTCGAGAACACTTCAGCACTCCTTCGTATATTGTTTTGAGGTTTTCTTTAAAATGAATAAATAACAATTTGGGTGAGTTTATTGCAAAAATAGAGTGAATAAAAATGAAAGTGAAGACTGACGATAACATTTACTAACAAAAAAGGCGTGAGAAAAAGAGATTAACCTCTGCAGATGCCAAACCCATCACCCGATAATGTCGTCATCAAATTCATGGTTCAAATATTGATTTGACTGATTCCCATTTTTTACTTTTATTAATAAAATTGTATCATTACATAAAATATTGGTGTCGACACGAAAATTAAATTGAAAAAGCAATTTTGTTTTTGAAGGTTCCTAATTAATAACCAAATATCTTTCCTAGTATTTCACTTCTCACTATCTAAATATTCTTCTTCTTCTTCTTCTTCTTATTATTATTATTATTATTATTATTATTATTATTTCCTTCGGTTTCTGCTATATACACATTTCCTTCAGGCTCCCAACCAGAAACCTAAGGTCAGAAATGGCTTCATGACATTTTTCAATGATAATTTTTATAAAATAGATAAATAAATTAAAAAAAAAGTAAGATCACACATTTTACGTAGATAAAACTCTTCATGATGTGTAATCTGTACTTGTGAGTACTAGTTTTGCATTTCTTTTCATATTTCTTGAAGGAATGGATTACCAGGAATCCCTACAGTGGGTCTATCGAAACATTTTCCAATCAATCCGCGGGCTCCAACTTCAACTATTATTATTATTATTATTATTATTATTATTGTATCCTCTTAGCAAAAAGTAATTACCAAGTCTCATCCGATGTCTGTGATTAAAAAGTGCACAGTAAGAGTGTTATCTATGCACATTTGGGATGTTTAATTTAAATGAAGAGTGTTTTGCGGATGATATGTAAAATTCCGCAAAAAATTATTATTATTATTGTTGTTATTGTTGTTGTTGTTGTTGTTGTTCAGATTTCTCCATTTTTCTTTCTTTTCATTTCTTCTTCTCTCGTACGTTTTCAATCTTCTGTCTTCTTCCTCCTGTCTTGTTTTTCTTTTATTTCTGGCTTCCTTTTTTCTTGTCATATCCGTTCGTCTTTATTCTGTCCTTTGTTATTTGTCTTATTCTTTTATTTTCTTCTTCTGTATTCTTCTTTTCCTTTGATTATATATTTTCATCTTAAATGCCGCCATTCATCTTCTCACAGGGCATCAGACTCAACACGGAGGCCAACATTAAGTGTCTTGAGGAGGTAGTGCTGCCCTTGGTCAAGAGAGTGACTGCTGGACGACCATATGTCTAGCAACAGAACGATTTCTACGACCACATCACTTCTAACATATGGACACCTAACTTCCCAGACTGCAAATTCCTTGATTATTATGTATGGGGCGTAGTTGAGCGAGAGACCAACTAAACACCTTGTAACATCAAAAATGAACTGAAGAAAAGGATTATGGCTGCATTCACCAAATTAATCAAGGAAACCGTCTAGAAGAGTTGCAGGAGATTCCCAAATCGCCTGGAAGCCGTGATTGAGGCCAATGGAGATTTTATTTAATAAATTTACTCTTTAGTATTTCAAGATGTTTTTGTGTAATTTTGGTAATATAACTGTTAAAATGAGTTGTCAATGTTATTTTCATTTCTGCAAAATTGATACGACAATTCATCCATTGTAACCCGGATATATATTTATAAGGAATTAAAGAGATTCATTTCTGATCTGTCATTTTTTACTGTTACATAAACGTCAAATTTATTATGTACACATTTCAATAGACATTCTTTCGTTTTTTAACAGTGTTTTTTATTTGTTTTAGTTTTGTTTTTTTAACGGTTTGAATTACATATACTGGCCTCTGCATTCATGAATCGGGATAAAGATTTGTATAGGAAACCGCCATCTGATACTGCATGCTCCACATCGCTCAAACACTGAGAACTTTAAAAATTAGCAAAGTTCAACCACAATCTTAAGAAATGGGCTCCTTTTCGTTCAGATCTTATCGAAAGACCACAGCAGATCTACAGTCCATATATGTTAACTTTCGAGATCTGACCGAGAAGATTTGCATTCTCTCTTATTAAAGCTTGCTGGGCTATGAAGCTCAATTGGGATGAATGGTCTAAAGTACGCTAGAACAGATGTTGGTTTCCCCTACAAAGGAGGATGGAGGTTGGAAATTTTGTCGAAGTGCACATATTCTTTATTAAAATTCTTGAATGCACAGACCCTTAGATATGCAAAATTAACTCACTGATGACGGCTTGTGACAGAAGTGCCACTTTGGAGCTCAAACGATCGCTAAACAATGACGCGATGCTTAGCTGTGTCTGTCCCAGGGACACCGGAACGGGGTCTTTTACAAGGATTGAACTGTTACATCAGCGAATGCTCTAGAAAGGCTATCTTCCTATCCATTGCTCTATACCAAACGTCCTTTATAGAGAACGAGATATAGAGAGAAAAATTATGAAGAGAGAGAGAGAGAGAGAGAGAGAAAAGAGGGCGACAGGGCATTGATTGAGTGAAAGCGAGGATGTGGAATAAAGAGAGAGAGAGAGAGAGAGAGAGAGAATCATGACATGAATTGGTATGTCAAGGAAAACATATTTAGAAAGTTATAAAGATATTAACTAGAAGTGGGAGAGCGAAAAAGAAAGAAAGAAAGAAAGAAAGAAAGAGAGAAAGAAAGAAAGAGAGAAAGAAAGAAAGAAAGAAAGAGAGAAAGAAAGAAAGAAAGAAAGAAAGAGAGAAAGAAAGAAAGAAAATAATGGTCAATACATTCAGTGAATATGATTGTTTAACAAAAGGAGAATAAAATAAACAGAAATTATAACAAAGAGAAAATTCTGGGAAACTTGACACGATATTTGTTGGCATCGATGTTTATTTTAAACAAGTTCCTTATGTAACGTATGATATCATGGTTAGGATTTCTTATGCAAATAAAATGGCCGGAAAGGAGTATTTGCTCACTTGCGAAATAGTTATTTAATATACTGCCCTGTCGGCTAGGGCTTCAGAATACACCGACTGTACCTCTGCAGAGGGGTAACCCCACCCCCAATCTTGGGTTTTTCGATAAACAGCATCAAGGCCTCTAATTAAGAAATTTTGAGGAATATAGAACCACCCTTTAATTGCTGTTGTTCCCAGGTTCACTCTGATCCGGGGTGGTAGCACCTCTTAGGATCTCAGCTATGTGAAAATGGTCAACTCCCAAACTGAGGTCAAAACACTATGAAAGTATAAAAATAGCTTGTTATAGTAAAAACACTAGCAATACATTTTTAAAGGAAAAATATATTAGCAGCAATATATATAATTTGAAGAAAATATATATATACCAGTAGTACATCTGACTCTCGACAAAACACTTTCTACAAAAATGTCTCAATTAAACCTTATCTACAACTGATTTCTTAAAGAGAACACAAATTATGTTCATACGAATCTATTGTAAAAAAAAACAAAACCTGTCGGCGTTAAATAACCTACTGAGGTGTTGATATGCCGTGAAACAAAACGAACCGAACCGAACCTATTTAATATATTTTATATGCTCATATTCACTCTATATTTACAACGTTGATCTATTTTGATTTAAAGTTAACAATCGCTAAGGGAAAATGCATATTTTTAAAAATACTATACTTATTAGCAATATTAAAACTACAGTATAACAACAATATATATATTGTATTAAAATACAATGCACATTAACAATATTAACAATATATATTGTATTAAAATTACAATGCATATTACCAATTCTAAAAATACAAGTTAACAAACGCTAAGAAGAAATGCTTATATTTTAAAATATATACATCTAAACTTATTTATAAATGGAACTTTGTCCGTGTGTGTGTGTGTGTGTGTGTGTGTGTGTGTGTGTGTGTGTGTGCCCGTAACCTATAGACTCCGAAACGGCTGAACCGATTTTCTTGAAAATTTATACAGTTCTACTATAAGCGTCTGCGAGTGTTATTAGCTAGGTTTTGTGTCGAAAAAATCGGGTTATAGAAAGAGTAGTCCGATTTTAATTAAAGTTGATACACTCATAGACAAAGACATAAGAAACGATATTCAGAAGTTTCAATGTTCTAGTTCTTACAATAGTGCAGAAAATCGATAATATATATATATATAAGGCAAGATGTTTGTGTGTGTGTCTGTTTATCTGCCTGTATGTCTGTTTTTTTTTTTTTTCAGCCCTTTTTGTTTTAGTTTTTGCTTCGGGTTTGGCTCTAAGTAGGTATACTTGTAGTTCTTAGTCTCAGCCATGATACCATTTACTCAGAGGACTTATTTAGCCTTCAAAATTCAGTTTACGATGAAAAAACGTATTTGATATCGATACCAGGAAACCAAAATTTGACTAACATCCATTCATTTTCTTTCAGTCTGCGGTTTCGTTTTTATTGGAAACAGCTATTGGTTTTTAGTCTTTCGTGCCAACGTCCAAAGAGTCTGAGCTCCAAGACCATGGATTAGTTTTAAAGCTTTCATTACACCCGAGCAACGCCGGGTTATACTGCTAGTATAAGATATAAGCAGAATTATCAATGGAAAAATATTCAGAAACTATTATAAACTTCAACCTCGAAATTTTATTAATCAACAAAGGAAAAACGTGTCAAACTTTCAAGTGACAATCATACTCATCATTAGTGGCGTGCCCGAAACAGTTCCTTAGAGCCTTGCCAAGAGGGCGAAAGAATTGAAAGTCCTAAGAATATTTCGTTGGAAACAGATAAAAGAGCACTTAAATGAACACGCTTGTAAAATCAAATAAACCAATCTAGACGCTTTCAAAGTCTAATGAACAACTATACATTTAAGAAATGCATTATTCGAATATTTAAATATTAACATGACCTTCACTACAACAAAATGGAATTAAGGATTACATGTTCCTTATATATATATTCTTACACACACACACACACACACACACACACACACACACACACACACATATATATATATATATATATATATATATATATCCAAGTGAGTATAGAATGAGGAGAGAAAAAAGAAAAAAAAATTCCGTCCAAAACATAAATTTAAAACAGTGCTCGATATATGATGTATAGAGCAGTGAATATTTATTATAAATTATGTTTGAAAACATGTACATAATTTCTTCTATATATGTCCTCTTCCCTACAATCATATGGTTGTTTCAGTGTTTGGATTTAAACACCTCTTCGGGGGAAATAAAGGTTTGGAATCATTCTCTGTTTATATTTGGTTCGTTGTTGTCGTGGGGGTTGGTTGGGGTTATTGGTAATTAAGTGAATGTCTCGTTTTGACCGTTAGACTTTTGAGGAATTTGGTGTGTAAGTGTGAAATTGTTGATTAATGGTATTATCTGTTGGAATGTATGTTTTATCTTTTTATCGGTTGGGTATAACTTTTGGTTAGGATTTCTAAGAGGGCACTGTTGCGTGGTCATTTTTATGGTTAGCTAAAAAAGAGAAATAGGAAAGATACAAAAGAAATAGAAATTGAAAAGAAAAATAAGTGAGAAAATCTTGAGAATGGAAAAGCCAATGAAAACAGCTAAAGAGAATTCAAAACTAAAGCAGAAATTAGTTACAGACAAATATTAACATATAATTACATTGTTACAAATCAGATATTTTGGCATTTTTAAAAAATGATGAAATCCCATAAACAAATAGAAATATTATTAATAGAACGTAAAATAAAGGATATTTTAACGTAATAATTAAAAGTAAATATTTATTGCTCAATTTTTATATTCAGCACTGTTTTAAATTAATGCTTTGAACGTTTCAATTTTATTCTTCGTTCTTCTTCATATATATATATAATCATCCGTAGACAGATCTGTTTCGCTGTATCACAGCTCATCAGTACGATTATATATATATATATATATATATATATATATATATCCGAGTGAATACAGAACGAAGAATTCTTACAACGTCCAAAACATTAATTTAAAACAGTGCTCGATATATAATATATAGAGCTGTGAATATTTATTATAAATTATATTTTAGAACATGTACATAATTATTCTATATATATTCGCTACGAAGGTACGCTCGTTTCGACATTGAAACTTCAATGTCTCATCAGGCGGTGTGTAAAGAACTGGAAATCCTTTTTCTTTATATTTATTTAGTTTTGTTCGAGGTATTGATGGGGGTTAGTGATAGGGAGATAGGTCTTTCCCTATCGCTAGCCTCCACCAACACCTCGAACAAAACTAAATAAATACAAAGAATAAGGATTTCCAGTACTTTACACACCGCCTGATGAGACATTGAAGTTTCAATGTCGAAACGAACGTACCTTCGTAGCAGGATATATATATAATAATTATGTACATGTTCTAATATATATATTTATATATATATATCCAAGCATGTTTCATTAAATAATACAGATATGTTATGTTCATTTATTTTTATAATAATCCTTTCTAGTTCTTTGATTATTTTCTTAATGTTGAGTTGAAATTCATAAAGGAAGGAACCGTAGTTCTTGTTAACCCAAGTACTTTCGATCTCTTCCGAGATCTTTATCAGGAGTGAATTGAGAATACAAACTTAATGTAATGGGAAACGTAGTGATAGTGATTTTGCAAACACGCGCGAACGAGCTCTGCTATAGTTATTTTAAAATTAACCGTTCTGTTTACGTTGTTTTGTAAACAAGAGTTCTCAATGCAAGGGCGATGAAGAGAGATTGCAATATGAAAAAAACTAAGATAGTTTTTCTTCTTTGTTTATGTCCCGTGTTTCATCAGAACGTAGATGATCATAGTCCTCCACGTTTTCTTGTCATTTTGGGCTCAATATATTTGTCCCGTTATTTTTCCCAAACTCTGCTCTGTCAGCCATTTGTTGAAGCCCATCACGCATTTCATGTGTTGTTTTCCTCTGTCCTCTTTTCCCCTTTATCTGCCCCGTAAGTATCAGATTCTCCAAGCTCTCCTTCCTCATTACATGTTCTAGAAATGTGAGCTGTCTCTTCCTGATGTTAAGTATAAAGTTTCCTTGCTCGCATATTCGGTTCAATTTATCTTCAGTATCTTTCTGTAGAACCACATTTCTGTAACCGCGTTTTTTTTCCTTCATCTTTGATGAGATTGTTCAGCATTCGCTGCTTTATAAATGGACAGATATTACGCGACAGTCCAGTACTCCTTTGTTTTCAACAAAATTTTCCTGTCTCTCGATATTCTAATCAGCTTTTGCAATGCGTCCTCGGCCATGACAATACCACTTCGGATCTCAGTGTCGCACTTTACTTCTCAGGTATTTAAATTTCTGTCTCTGCTTGATTTTTGTGTCCCTAACGTGCAATTGGCATTTTGAGCTCCTTTTTTTGCTGATCACCATGCAGTCAGTTTTTGTGTAGAAGAACTAGAAAGGATTATTATAAAATAAATAGACATATGTCTAAAATATTTAATGAAAGATGCTTGAATGAAGATATGCTGCATATATATAAAATAATAATAAAGAATAAAAAAAATAATAAAGTAATGAAAGATAGGACGCGAACGTGATTGCAAAACACGTTGTACCGTCACACGTTGAAAATTTTGCAGCAGGAGTGACAACGATTTTTCTTTTCTGTTCTTCTTCTTCACATTATTATTATTATTATTATTATTATTATTATTATTATTATCATTATTATTATTATTGTTATTATTATTATTATTATTATTATTATTATTATTATTATTATTATTATTATTATTATTATTATTATTATTATTGTTATTATTATTATTATTATTATTATTATTATTATTATTATTATTATTATTATTATTATTATTATTATTATTATTATTATTATCATTATTATTATTATTATTATTATTATTATTATTATTATCATTATTATTATTATTATTATTATTATTATTATTATTATTATTATTATTATTATTATTATTATTATTATTATTATTATCATTATTATTATTATTATTATTATCATTATTATTATTATTGTTATTATTATTATCATTATTATTATTATTATTATTATTATTATTATTATTATTATTATTATTATTATTATTATTATTATTATTATTATTATTATCATTATTATTATTATTATTATTATTATTATTATTATTATTATTATTATTATTATTATTATTATCATTATTATTATTATTGTTATTATTATTATTATTATTATTATTATTATTATTATTATTATTATTATTATTATTGTTATTATTATTATTATTATTATTATTATTATTATTATTATTGTTATTATTATTATTATTATTATTATTATTATTATTTATCGCAAGTTGTCTCTTTTTCGCTAAAGTGGCCGCCCATTAATTTACTTTTACGCCCTTTGAATTTGGATTTAGCGATAATTATTGCATATTCATTTTCGCTTTCATCTGAACAAAGCCAAAATGTCGTCTTCCGCATCGGTCATATGCCACAGTGAACTTGAATTCGATAAACAGAGATTTTGACTGGCAGTTCCTTTGTGCACGTGAGTTGAAGGTAAATGTTGGCCGTGAAATTTGTTAGCTTCCAAGGTTTTCTAAAGAATTCAACGGACAGCTGAAAGGTTACAGCAAACTGTGAAAGAGCTGAGGCGAATAGATAGATAGATAGATAGATAGATAGATAGATAAATAAATAAATAAATAAATAAATAAATAAAATTATGTCACTGAAGATGGTTTGTGAGGTGGCAAGCGAATATCAGCTCTTAACGTGGGCGACAGATCCATCCCCTCTCAATACAGGCTTATTATCCTTCTCAGTATCAGAATATTTTTCAGGACCATTATGTGCGTTGTGGTACAGTGGATATCGGCTCGGAACGAGAAGCCGGGGAGCCGAGTTCGAATTCCAGTTAAATCCATTTTATTCACTTACGCGCAAATGCCCTTGGGAAAGGTATTAATCCGTTTCTTCCTTCCAGTTATGGGTTAAATAACAGGACAGATTGGGTTCTATAGCCTTGGTCGGCAACTAGTCTACCGCAGAAAGCAATGGCAAGCTACTGCGGGATAATCTTCTGCCCAGTCAGTCATGTCTCATTCGAGACATGATCGCCCAAGCGTGTATCACGTATGGCACTTAACTAACTGACTGATCAACAAAAAAGTCGTCAAGCATCTGGATAGGAAGAACCTCTTGTGCGACGAGCAGTACCGGTTTTGATCATCACTGCTGACGTCCTAACTATCATTACACACAACATTAATTAGGCTTTTGACGAGATACATACCAAAATGTCCATACCATTAGATAACTTGGAGGCCTTCGACAATGCGTGGTACAAATGTTTGCTACACAAACTATGGAATCACTGAAAGAGTTCCGATGTCCTAGCAGTTAACGCAGACGTCCCCCAGGGATCACTATTGCCATATACCGACAGGAGCGACCCAGACCTCACTGTCTTGCCTTGATAGAGTTCAAAAATGTCTCAGAGTCCTTGTTGGAGAAGAATTATTTTCCACCCTCTAACTTTTCTCTAACAGGCGGTATATAGAGTGTTCCTCACTGTACTATCACTACAAATATGGACAGTGCTCGCCAGGTCTGATCTTCACGGCTAGGGACCTGCCATGCCACATACATAGTAGCACCCTCAGACACACCCTCCGTATTCCAGCGGCGAGATAAGTTCCTCTCAAATAGCTTCCCCCAACCCAATCACGTGCGTATGGAACAGACTTCCAAGAGGATGTTTCGCTGATCACTACAACCTTAACAAGTCTAGAGTTAACTGTTATCTTGCTCTCCTATTCATATAAACTACCCATTAAGATAACGCTTTACCTCCATCTTTGGCATTTTCCAGCAATGCTGCTTCTTCTTTCTTCTTTAATGTACCTTGTCCCTTCAGGACGTTAAGCGATCATGGCCTTCCACGTCTCCCTTTCCCTGGTGGCTCTTAGCACGCTTTCTCCTGTAACGTCTCTCAACCCCGGTTCTGTCATCCACCTGCTCAGGCCTTTTAAATATGTTATCCGCTGCTTTCCCTAGTCTCTTTTTCCCCTCTATCTGGCCTGTTAGTATCAGGTTCTCCAAGCCCTCGTTCCTCATTGCATGTCCCAAGAACTTTAGTTGTCTCTTCCTGATGCTCAATATTAATTTCCTTTTCAGTTCCATCATTTCCAAAACTTCGTCATTGCTAACATTCTCGGTCCACGATATCCGCAGCATCCTTCTGTAGAACCACATTTCAGCTGCTTCAAGTTTTCCCTTCATCTTTGTTGATATTCCAACATTCGCTGCCATATTGAAGAACTGGCATCACATAGCAATCTAGTACTCTCTTCTTTGTTTCTAGTAAAAGTTTCCTGTGTCTTAATACTTTACTCAGCTTCTGGAACGCGTCTTTCGCCATGCCGATTCGCTTTTGGATCTCTGTGTCGCACTTTCCGTCTTCATTTCACTGGGTAATAATGTCATTACCGCCTTTATTCAGTACTTATTCATAGTACAGTCTTTATTTAGCCGAACTCAGAGTGCAGTTAATGGCCATAACTAGATATTTGTTTCAAAATCCACTTGATTTCAAAAATATTTGGGAGAGAAAAGTTAAACAAAACTTTTTAAAAAATGATTTTGAATTTTGTAGTAAAAAATATAATTTTACAGTATAAAAATATACTTTTATAGTATACAAATATAATATTGTAGTATCGAAATATAATTTTATAGCATAAAAATCTAATTTTGTAGTATTAAAATATAACTTTATAGTATAAGAATATGTTTTATAGTATAAAAATATAATTTTATAGTATAAAATGCTTCTATTTTTTAATATCTTTTAGCGAGAAAAACAAAGTAACCTCAGAAAACTAAATTTTGTTATGAATATATTTGCTGTTATAAATAATATTATCGAGGCAGATATTAAATTAACTTTCTGTGATAAATATATCCATTTTAAAGAAATTACGCGGTGTAAAAATAGAATAGAGGAAAAGTCTTTGGAAGAAATGTCTCTGTTAAAAATTAAACATAACAAAACTTAACAAACATTAACTTTCTTGGGAGAACTTCGAAAAAATTGATTTATAAATTATTCTTTTAAGTCAAATAAAATTACTTACTAACAGATGTGCGTTGTGGTACAATGGATATCGGCTCGGAACGAGAAATCCGGGAGCCGAGTTCAAATTCCAGTTGAATTCATTGTATCAACTTACGCGCAAATACCCTTCGGAAAGGTGTTAATCCGTCTCTTCCCTCCAGTTATGAGTTAAATAACAGGACAGATTGGGTTCTATAGCCTTGGCTGGCAACCAATCTACCGCAGAAAACAATGGTAACCTACTGCGGATAATCTTCTGTCTAGTCAGTCATGTCTCTTTCGAGACATGATCGCCCAAGCATTCACCACGTATGGCACTTAACTGACTGAAAATTACTTATATTTCTGTTAAAGAATACCGCCTTATCTAGATCTTTAAAATGTTCTTTAATTTTTTTAAAAATTGACAAAATTTAATCGCAGTATAAGAACTGTAGTAATATTTCATTTAACTTTTTACCTATTAAAAACAACAATACAGATCATACAAAAAAATTAAAGTTCATCAAGTGTCAATCATTTCTTAGAGTTCAATATTAAATTAGTTTTAAGCTAAATATATTACATTAACCTTAAATCAGTCAGTTAAGTGCCATACGCGAAGGAGGGAAGAGACGGATTAATACCTTTCCCAACGGTATTTGTGCGTATATGATTGCAACGAATTCAACTTGAATTCGAATCTCCGATTTCTCGTTCCGAGTCGATATCCACTGGACCACAACGCACATCCTTCAACCTTAAATAAAAGATGTTAAATAACTTCCAAATGATAAAAACAAGATTTACCAAGTGTATGCGATTTTTTTTTTTTTAATCGTATCACCCCGAGCAAGGCGGTAACGCCAGTAATGTGCAGGGGGCTACGTAATAGTGAAAAGATTCGAAAAGAAAAAAGCCGGAAAACCACATCCTAAACAGGGAACAAAAGATAAGCCTCTTAACCTGTTCAATAGACGTGGGTGGAGTGTGAACCGGGCGATAGTTTAATCTATCTACTCCAATTGAAAAAAACAAACAAAAAAAAACAAAAACAAAATGAGAAGGTTGGAAAAGAGAAAGCCGGAAACCACATCCTAAACAGGGAACAAGGGGTCAGCCTCTTAACCTGTTCAATAGACGTGGGTGAAGTGTGAACCGGGCGATAGATAGATCTATCTACTCCAATTAAAAAAAAAACCACAAAGTGAAAATATTGGAAAAGAGAAAGCCGGAAACCACATCCTAAACAGGGAACAAGGGATGAGCCTCTTAACCTGTTCAATAGACGTGAGTGGAGTGTGAACCGGGCGATAGATCTATCTACTCAAATTGAAAAAAAACAAACAAAAAAAAAACATGGTGGTGGATTACTAACTTTTAACTTAGTAAAAGTCCAGTCAAGAGATATCTGCTAAAATAAAAAAAAAAGTAAAGAAGACCAATTAAACATTAAAGTTTAAAGTTTAAAATTAGGCAGAAAAAAAAGACTTCCACGCAAACCGTTCGTCTTTGAAAAAATAAACATAAAATAATATCTTAAGTTAGAAAGAAAAAAAAGAAATTAATCTGATAATTAAATTAAATCTAAATTTATTTCAAGTGTAAAAGCAAAAAAAAATTTTTTTCTGAAGTCGATTACAGCAGTGAATTTTCAGAAACTCTAACAAACTAAAAAGGTGTCTTTCCAAATAGAACGAGGAATTTTTTAAAATAGGCCTTGCATCATGAGTTGGTCTGTAGTATAGAACGCTATGTGTCAACGAGCAAAAAGATGACGTAAATCCTTTTTACTTAAACGTCATTAAATGAACAAAAAGATCTCAATATTTTTTCAGTTGCATTCGAAGTAGCTTTGGTACAACTAGTGATCGCATCTTCTACTAAAAATGGTGTAACGACAGTGTCTCATTTTTAAAGATATCTCCTTGCCGTTGAAAGAGATGTTATTCTGTCATGCAGATGTAAGATGTGAAACAAAACAAGTTTTTCGGAATATACATCATCATCATCTTGACCACCTTGTCACATTCCAAAAGTGGACTGATCGTTTATTCTAGGGAGTCATGAACAACGAAAGACAGAGAGGTTCATCTCCGTGTGGCATTTTCTGTACCCGCATAAATTTTGAATGATCTAATGTCTAATATATATATATATATAAAGAATAAGTCTAAGTAAGAGCCAACAGACCAACCTATTGAGCGTTTTAGTGTTAACGTTTTCGTCTCGGGTTTGTTTTCTTTTCTTCGAGTATTTTGACGTATGTTCAAGTACTTAGTTTGTTTCTTTTTTTATTTCCCCTTTTTTCTCCCCTCCACGTTTATTATTCTCGGTGGGTTTTTCGAGACGGATTGAAATATATATTATAACAATTATTAGTATTATTATTGTTATTATTATTATTGTTATTATTGTTTTATATATATATATATATATATATATATATATATATATATATATATTCTTCATACATATTGTTCCATTTTCCTATTTTAATTGATAATTTTGTTTTATTAACCTCGATTTAGCTCTGTTGAGCGAAGTTAGAAACCGGTTAGCTAACATGTTTTTGAGATTTACTTTTTACTTATTATCCTGAGTGGTAATGAATTGTGTAATATATATATATATATATATATATATATATATATATATTCTTTTCAACGAGTATTTTGACGTATGTTCAAGTACTTAGTTTGTTACTTTTTTTACTTCCCCTTTTTCCCCCTCCGCGTTTGTTCTCTGGGTTTTCGAGACGAACTGAAATATATTATAACAATTATTAGTATTAGCATTATTATTATTATTATTATTATTATTATATATATATATATATATATATATATATATATATATATATATATATATATAAATTTGCTTCTTTATTTATAAAATTAATATAGTTTACATTGTGACACGGAAATTTATGTTTCGAGATTTTTACCTCATCATCAGACAATGTTAGCTCATTGTTGTAAGCCTTGATTACTGCAGTGCAAAGGTTTGGTATTCGCCAAAAATGGATATCAAAGAATAAGTTTGATAATTGATTTCATTCTTTTTTCAATTAAAAAAAAGGTGAGGTACCATAGCCAGTTCGAATTCCAGTTGAATTTCTTGCATTCGCTTACGCACAAATACCTTTAGGAAAGTTATTAATCCGTCTCTTCCCTCCAGTTATGGGTTAAATAGTAGGACAGATTGGGTTTTATAACCTTGGCTGGCAACTGATCTACCGCAGAAAATAATGGCAACCTACTGCGGGATAAACTCCTGCCCAGTCTGTCATGTCTCTTTCGAGACATAATCGCCCAAAGCATGTATCACGTATGGAACTTTAACTGACTGGCTGATAGCTAAAAACAATAAAATATAGGAAGCTGTGGAGATACTTGATTTTCCACGTTATGTAAGAGCATTACACTGAAAAAAAGATATGCATAATCAATTTTTTAAATTCTTTTTATATTTTTAACATTCAATTATTTCGTATAAGATTTTATCGAGCACCACTCTTCCGCGACTTCCACCCACAAAGTAGTAACAAACAATATTTTTATTTTGCGGGGACAATTTCTACTGTTTCGTCGCTATGCCTATTTGAACACTCACCAGGAGAGAAAAGACGCCGGAGGATATTTTAAGCGGGCCGTAACAATATAACCATTCATAAGACATTTGAACTAATTTCTAACAAATTTATTACTTACTACTTTAAGATTTTATAAACATAAATATCAGTGTTTTGCAAGCATGTTTTCGTGAATTCGTATATTAAAGTGGGCGGGGGTAAGCTTGCGCATAATGAACCACATACATTTTTTCTGGTTGAGAACATGGGGGAATAAACGTAAGTCTGCAAACTTTCCTCTGTTTCCCACCATTAATTCCCTCAGAACTGAGGAACAATGCCTTACTCAAATCTGGTACCAGTATTAGGATTTAAACTCTTTAATATTTGTACTCACCATAAATGTTAAACTTATTTCAATCCAGTCCGTAATAATTCTTTGTATATAGATCACTATGGAGACGCGGTTACAAAAAGGAAGCACAGAATTCCAAGCAAAGAAGCTTATTTTCATGTATAAAACGCAGCTGATTTTAATGCAAAGACCAAAACCTAATGAAAAAAGAATAGAAAAAAACTAAAAAAAAAAAAGAAAATGGGACATTTTTTTTTAATTTTGTGATTCGTAAACATCTTGTGGTGCAGTGGATATTGACTCGGAACGAGAACTCGGAGAGCTGAGTTCGAATTCCAGTTAAATTCGTTGCATTCACTTACGCGCAAACGCCATTGGGAAATGTATTAATCCGTAACTTCTCCCTTCTATGGGTTAAACAGAATGCCAGATTGAGTTTTATAGCCTTGGTTAGCACGCAGTCTAAAGCAGAAAGTAATGGCAACCTTCTGCGGGAAAATCTTCTGGCCGGTCAGTCATGTCTCTTTCGAGATATGATCGCTCAAGCATGTATCATTTATGGCACTTAACTGACTGAAGCATAATGAAAATGTGATAATCTCTCATTTTGCATTTTTTTAAATTATAAATTACTGTATGCACTTGAGTACAGTGCGAGATTTTATGATCAGTTTTTTGCCCCACAAACAGGTGGTAGCACTATACACGGGAATTTTCTTTTCTTTTCTATCTTCTTTTTTTTTAAGATTTTAAAAACTATGCATTTTCGATGATCGGATGCACTATATAAGACTTTTTTAAAAATTCATGCAAAACATTCAGGTAGCACAAGTATATCCGGCATTTTTTTATTTATTGATTTTTATTTTATTTAATTATTTAATTTTTTTAACCTTTTCTAAAATCACGTATGTGTCTAGACTCAACGAAATCCGGAAAAACATACAGATCCTGATGGCACTTAAAGAAACATTATGAAAGATTTATTTCCCTTTGTTGCGATCCGCCATTAGATAGATAAGCAAATAAATCCAATTTGAGACGATTTTGCCCGTTTTGAAGTCTGGAAAAATGGGGTCGAGTTTTAAATTAAAGTATAAAATGCAACAAACTTTTGGACACAGTTTCTGTTTAAAAAGACCTGTGTTTCATACACACTATGAATTGTATTAATTATAATTGTTATTTTATTTTAACTGTACTGAGAAAATTAAAACAAGCGTTATTTTTACTCCTGTTGGGTTTTCGCCTGTGAAGTTTACTCGAAGAACCGGTTTAGTCACTGGTGACTCGACCATGTCGCAGTCAACACTGGGTTACACTGTATCAGTTCCACTCATATACTGCCTAGGCTCCATAGCTAAATGTGCAGTCTGTGTACTGCATAGTCGGGTCATCGCTGGGAAAAGTGTCTTCCAATATTGAATTCAACGGTCAAAGCAAAGGTTTACCACGATGGAATCAAAAGCCACGTGTCCGTGAACAAGACTAGTATTCAATTTAGAAAATATTGGTTGTGGTTTGACCGGGATAGGGATGTGTTCCGAAAGATTTACTTGACCAAGACACGCCACGCATGAATGAATACCTCTCCAGCATCAACATTAGTAAGTGGAGGAAGCTGGTCAGATTCTTCCTTATTACGAAACTCTATATAGCAGAAGCACCAGAGCAGGCAATATGTTTTGTAAAAGAAATTACTAACGTTCCCCTACAAAAAGAAAAAAAAAATGATACACCATGTGCAAATTGTTTGAAACAAAACAAATAATATCTTCTTAGTATCTTTCACCCTGATCACGTATACACCGTCTCATGACCTTTTTTTTTTGTCTTTTCCGACTGCATTTTTCCTTACGTTTTGGCTGATTGATACATTTTATTTCTTCGCCTTGATAACACGGCTGACAGTTGAATGGCTGACACCAACAATTTTCGCTATTTCTCTAGAAGGCTTGCCAGTGTGTTCGTTCACTTTCTTGGGGCAACGTCCATCGGAGACAATCGCCGTAGGACAACTAATCGACAGTCAAGACAATATTGTCTGGGCGTGACAAAAACCAAATGCAGTCGCGGATGACGCAATAATATTCAAGGCCAAACAAATTTCACCATGCTCACCAAAATAGATTCATATTACTGCACACTACACACAGATGACCTAATCTGAGGAAAAAATAGAAATCGATTATACCCTGTCACTCCCTGAGTCTAAAACTGACCGTATGATGAAAGAAAGGAAACTAAAGCAGTTGTTTAAATTAAATTACACGAAGCTGTGTTTCGATATTCTTCTTCTATATGCCGTGCCCCCTCAGGACGCAGGCAATCGTGGCTTTCACATCTCTCTATCTTTTGTAATTCCTAACACCCCTTCTTTTATTATCCTACTCAAACGTCGCCCCGCCATATATCTGCACAAGTTCATCAAGTGTATCAAGCGTTGCTTTCCCCTGCTTGTGCTTCCATCAACCCGTCTCGTGAGTATCAGATTCTCCAAGCCCGTCTTACTCATTACATGCCACAGAAACTTCAGCTGACTTTTCCTGGTGTTAAGTATCAGGTTCCATTTCGTTTCCATTCTCTCCAAATCTTCGTCTTTGCTCACATGTTTGGTCCACGGTATCCTCAGCATCTTTCTGTAAAATCACATGTCGATTGCTCAAAGGCTTTACTTCATCTTTGCTGAGATTGTCCAGCATTCGCTGCCATATTGTAGGACATACATCACATAGCAATCCAGTACTCTCTTCTTTGTTTCCAGCGAAATTTTCCTGTCTCCCAATACTCTACCCAGTTTCTGGAAAGAGTCCTTGGCCATATGAATAGGCCTTCGGATCTCAGTGACTCACTTACCGTCCTCTGTTAGAACATTTCCCAGATATTTAAATCTATGTACTTGCTTGTTTTTAGTATCCCTAGTCTGTAGTTGGCATTTCGGGCTCCTTTTTCTTTTTTACTGATGACCATGCATTCAATTTTCTTGTAGTTAATATGTAGTCTTTTAAATGACTTGATATGCCGTTAAACAATCAGACAAATATAAGGAATTGTGAACCGTGTTAAACTTCTTTAGAATGTTGTGTTTATTTTTGCAACTATACTCTTGGAAAGTGCTTGAAATAATTTCTTCTCTCCTCCACTAAGCGCGATTAAAATAAAAGCGTTAATTGAACTCTTTAACTTTAGGTTACAGTCAGTTTAGGAAAAGGACAAGTGGAATTGTTCAAAACTGTGGAGAGTCAACGGTAAAACACACGACTATTTTCCAAGGACATGCTAACAAAGAAAGGGAAATCGTGGAAAACCGCGATCGCCTACGTCTTGAAGAGACATGCTATGAACAAAAGATATACTCAGAAATTAGTCTCTGTTGTTTGTTTTTTTTTTTTGTTTGTTTGTTTCGAGGTTTAACGACCTATCAATCCTGATGGGATCATTTAAGGTCATAACCAATGATTTTGGGTAAGGTTATTTTATTTTTACAACATTTTTCTTTTCGAGTATCAAGATTCATTGGGATTTGTTTTTAAGAGAAGGGTCCCCAAGTCCTACCCTTGTTATTTAACCCATAACTGGAGGGAAGGGACGGATTAATACTTTTCCCAAGGGTACCAGTGCTTAAGTGAATGCAGGGTATTCACCTGGAATTTGAACTCGTCTCACTGATTTCTCTTTCCGAGCCCATATCCACTGCACCACAACGCACACCCGTCACTATACGCTTACAGCAACTGGTATTCCCAAGCGGTCACCCATCTAAGTACTGAACCGTTGTTTAACTTCAAGATAGGCCGTAAGCCTAGTTTCTGTTGTGGGCTAATTTATATGTGTATAAGTTGGTATTCTTTCTTAGTGTGCATATGCGAACACTAACCTATTCATATGTGTGCGCGCGAAATTACAGACATAAATACATGCATAGAAGAGTCGATCAGTATTTCCGTATCCTGTTAACTGAATTTTTATCTAAAAGTTTCATTGTATATTTGATCTACGCCATCTCGGCATCAGTCACTTTCCCAATAGAACGTAGCTTCCTTGTCAGTCAGTCAAGTGCCATACGTGATACACGCTTTGGGCGATCATGTCTCGAAAGACACATGACTGACTGGGCAGAAGATTATGCCGCAGTAGGTTGCAATAAATTCATATATTTTAAGAAAATAAAAGCGGTAACTAAGTTAACATTTTTTTGGTATTTTTCTTACATTTTTTTTAGTAGGCATCTTCGTAAGTAAGGAATATTTCCTTAAATCTTTAAGATTTTTGGATAGTTGAAAAAATAAATAAAAAATGACGATCAATTTATATTCGTCAAGTAATCTTTGCAATTATGCCCCACTTTTAAAACAAAAAATTCTAAATATAAGTCTATCGAGAAAGCTGTCAACACATCAAAAAAATACACGCATCCGTTATTTTAAAATGCTTTTCTGTGATTTTTAAGCTATAAGTAATATTTGCTTCAAAGATCAGATAAATTAAACTTTAAAAAATATATTATATTTTTGAAAGACTTAAAAATAGAATTATGATGTGTTGACAGATGTGTCAATATAAACTGTTTTTGCGTTTTTATTAATATTAAAAAAAACAATTCCTATCAATTGAAATTCGGTTTGAAATACAGCAAAGTCTTTTGCTTATTGTAAATATTAAATTTCTTCTATTAGTATAGAATTGAAACTAAAATAAAAGCTTCGAGAAAAATATTTATTTTAAAAATATAATTTTAAACCTTGGGCATACCTTTCTTTTTAGAGGTACTATATATATATATATATATATATATATATATATATATATATATAATAATAATAATAAAATTGACTCTGTACGTATTCAAATCTTAAAATGTTACACAAGTAATTTTTAAGAACCACGAATAACCGGCAGAATCTAACTCCGTTATCGCCCTCGGCTATAAAGCTTTGGACAACGAGGGAAAAAAAAAGAAAACTGCGGAGCACCGACAATACATACAGCACTTCACAGCAAAGAAAAAAAACCCTCAAACGGAACAAACCACAAAGAAAGAAAAGTGCTCGATACTAAACTAACCAAAAAGGATTAACTAAAAGCCACGAGCTGTTGTGCGAAACCGCGGTAGGTCTTGGCGATCTTGCGATTTTTTCTCGTATATATATATATATATTGGATCAATGTGGGTAAGTTTGTCACTTAACTGAGCAGAGTCATGCTGAATTCGAAATTTTTGTTAAGGCACCACTAATGATGTCCTCACTTCTCAGGGCCTTCTTTCAATCTGCAATTATATGTATATGACCAATAGAGTAGAATTGAATCACAACCGATGAAAACAATTTTGAAGTATAAAGACAATTAAACAATTTTGAAGTATAAAGACAATTAAACAATTTTAAAGTATTAAATTTCGCAAGTCAATGAAAAATTTTTTAGACTCAACGAAGGTGATGGGAGAAACTTAACGTGCGAATGTGATAAAACCTTACACGCATGCATATAAACTCTCTGACCTGCCAACCACTTGAGCCTATCTATTTATAGACGATACCTTGGCCATCAGAAAAACAAACGGATCTCGATATGTGGAGTCACAAGTTTATTCGCCTGAAGAGATTCAACTTTAGACTCGAAAAACGTATAGCGACACAAATACCATCATGGACACTTAATATATCATACAAAAAAAAACAACAAGTAATATTAACAATAATAGCAACAATAAATATACACTTTAAACAAAACTTTCAATCCTTCTCGCACTTTTTCTTCTATATCAATTTCTCTCGTTGGAACAACCACTATTTCTGTTTTTAATACACACACACACACACACACACACACACACACACACACATATATATATATGATGCATGTCGTTAACGCCTAACAAAACACGTACTTCAGTAAATTTTGTAAGTTTAACGGTTTTAAACACAAGCGAAAGTTTAGAAAACACAAGCACAATATTAGGAAAACAAACAAAAAATGTAGACCAAGCCTAATTAATAAATAATGGCAAAAAATAGTTATCGGGCTTCAAGCTTCGTAGATAAACCGGTTATCAATTTATGATAAATCTATTTATATGACGTTGACGGTGAATATATCTGCGAAACATAAAATGCAATAGTGGAGTCTTTGTTCAGCTATTAATGCAGGTTTTAAATCATTAACTTTAAAACGACATCCTTAAACTATACTGATCAAAATGAACTGAATATACTGAATAAACTATCAGTCAGTTAAAGTGTCATACGTGACACATGCTTGGGCGATCAGGTCTCGAAAGAGACATGACTGACTGGGCAGAAGATTATCCCGCAGTAGGTTGCTATTGCTTTCTGCGGTATACTGGTTGCCAGCTAAGGCAATAGAACGCAATGTTTCCTATTATTTAACCCATAACTGGAGGGAAGTGACAGATTAATACCTTTCCCGAGGGTATTTGTGCGTAAATAAATGCCAGGAATTCAACTGGAATTCGAACTCGGTACCCCGATTTCTCGTTCCGAGTCGCTATCCAATGCACCTCAACGAACATCCCAAACTATAATGATCGAAAAAAAGCACTAGAATCTACACATTATTTTCAATAAGATACAGATTCATTTATTCCAGTAACATCACTCTTTTCCTTTTTTATTATTTTTTGTTTCAATTGGAGTAGATAGACTAAACTATCGCCCGGTTCACACTCCACCCACATCTATTGAACAGGTGAAGAGGCTCATCCCTTGTTTCCTGTTTAGGATGCGGTTTCCGGTTTTCTCTTTTCCAATCTTTTCACTCTTTTCCTTTATTATTATTTTTTTTTTCAATTAGAGTAGATAGACTAAACTATCGCCCGGTTCACACTCCACCCACATTTCTATTGAACAGGTGAAGAGGCTCATCCCTTGTTTCCTGTTTAGGATGTGGTTTCCGGCTTTCTCTTTTCCATTCTTTTTACCCTTACGTAGCCCCCTACGCATCAGTGGCGTTACCGCCTTGCTTGGGGTGATATGATTATAAAAAAAAAAAAAAAAAAACATGGAATCACCATATTCTGGAGGAGACAAATTTTTTTGAAGCCATTTTTAAAGACTGTTTTATTGTTTAAAACATTATCTTGAAAGAAGGTATCTTGAAGCTTGAACATTGATAGATGATTGGATAAAGGTCTTATGAGTATCTCTAATTCTTTCAACTTCTAGAGCGTTGGGTGTATGACGTGTGGTCAGGCTTTGTCATTCAGGAGGATTGAACCATTTCTGTTAAGCAATGCTAGCTGATTGATTCGTTTTCTACAGTTTATCAACCCTTTAGCAGATTATTTAAAGCCCGAAAATATTTTTAGATTGTAAGAAATATTTTGGTGGATAGATAATAATGAATTAGTGATACATGTCTTACTAATTAACCCATAGCTGGGTGGAGAAGAGGTGAATCCATACCTTTTCCAAGGTTATTTGCGAGCATATAACGAACCCAACTGGAAATGAAACTCGGCTCTCAGATTAACAATTTTGAACCATTATTTATTGCACCTACCGCAAATCAAAGCTTACAGCACCTGGTATTCCCAAGAGGTTACTCATCTAGGTACTGATCAGGCTCGACGTTGCTTAACTTTGGTGATGTGGGCATAAGCCCATCGCTGGATACACATGCTGCAATCATAGTGTGATATCAGGGTGAATATTGTCCCATTAATCCTTAGATTACAAACTCAAATTCGAATGGTTGGATATCTTGAAACCGTTCATATGACTTCAGAAATCATTGCTCTCCACAGCTTCCACTCTTTTTCTCTTTAACATCTAAATAACTTTTGACACATCCCTCTTTGTCTTTCATTGTATAGTTTACTCGTTTTTGTTCTAATTCTCTTAC
Organism: Ascarosepion bandense; assembly: GCA_037127315.1. Lineage (NCBI taxonomy): Eukaryota > Metazoa > Mollusca > Cephalopoda > Sepiida > Sepiidae > Ascarosepion > Ascarosepion bandense. The sequence continues at coordinate 2,956,003 of JBBBDQ010000887.1, read as the reverse complement.
CTTGTAAGTGTTAATTTTCTTAGCCCTCTTTCCTCATTATGTGTTCCAGATGAAAGCCTTTAGAAAATCAAATAGAGCGTCAAAGAATTGAGATAACCTGGTGTCACCTGAGAACAGCAGCTATAAACACAAGATATTATTTCACGAATAAATGTCCGATCTTATGTTTGAAAGTTGCGGCCAAAGACCCATAAAGCAAAGAAATAACCTTTTACTGAATTATATTTTTAACTTCACTCGTCTACTTATCCAGTTACAAATTTCTGTTTTGTCACGGAAGGATAACTTAAATGACATGATGAAATAAATAAATAAAATGCGCATTTGCCACAATGTCTTGTCTGTTTATAGCCAGCTGCACAAGCCAAATTTGTAAGTGTACGCATGCGTCAGTACGCCATACTCTAAACTGAATTGCTTATAAAAGTTGCATACATACTCTCAGAAAGACTCCATTGATGTTAACAGCTGAACTGAATGGAATATATTAAAATATTTGGGAGAGGCAACAGTGTTTTAAATCACGTCATTGCGCTAGGTTGGTGAGAATTTGTCTTACTGAAAGTTGCATCTCAAAGTTTGAATAAAATCGTTTTAGTAACATCTAAATGTATTAGTATTGGCAGAGCGTAATATCAAGAGACTCATGTCGCTGTAAATCTTTTAGAGAAGACACTGGCCGAAGTATGTCGTGCAACGCTTTGAGTGACTTCAAAGGCGTGCGAGGTTGCACGTAAAGCTGTCTACGGAAAGACTAACCACTCAGTTTAATATTTCTGCAATATAAATACTTAAGTATCAAGATATTCCTATACGTAGCTTCTTATACATCTTCCAATACTACATAGCCTTGTTTGCTGGTAGAGGTTATTGCACATAATTCAATTAGCAGCAATGTTTCAAGCCCTAGTAAAAATTAAAAAGAAAAAATCTAATTAACATTCATAAGAGACAAAAAATTGTAGTACTGTGGTCACATTTGTGTGAGATCAGTCTAGTCCTTACTTTCCAGTCTTGATAGCGTTTAAAAGAGTTTCCCAGTTCTTGTTGGAGAAGAAGCAATCCCACATTCCCTCTGTATTCAATCGGTAAGAAGTAAATATCACTCAAACAACTTCTCCCCGCGAACCACTGTTCTGCAGAATAGACTCCTAAGATGATGTTTACCCATTCACTACAATCTTAACCTGTTCAAATCTAAAGTTATCAGTTATCCTCCTTTTCTAACACTATAAACTACCCTTCCAGGACCTTGTACAGAGTGAACCCTATGTAAAAACAATTTGAATGATGATGTCTGCTACATCATCATCACCATTAGTCCCATGACCGCGTTAGGTCGTAAGGTCGCTAGACAGCTGACTACTTAGTCAGTTCCCTTCACATATCTAGGCTGATAGCTAGGAATTTATTCATTCTTCAAAGCGTGTCTTTGGCAAGTAGACCTGGCAGAGCCTATTCCTCTCTATGTCATGCCCTAGTCAATGTCTAATCTTGGTCACGGACACTTGGCTGTTGATTCCGTCGGAGAAACTTCCCACCCTCGTAAGTTGCCTTCAATTTAAGAAGCCCTGTGCCCAGCGATGTCGTGTCAGCACCTCACTGGGTGCATACATGGCGGAGGGGCGGGGGGCAGAATCTACGCCATTCAGCGAAAGGTTCATTAGCTTTTTGCAGGTCTTGTTTTCAATTCCCGCTAATTGTCTACACCTCTACTCACTAGAAAAAGCGGGTGGGAGAACTGTTTTAGTCGTCGCTGATCCGACCATGCCATAAAGTAGGAGGGGCCATTTTGCTACAAAGCTCAACAAATATAAAGTATAGATTGGAAACAATGTTAAAATCTTCGAAATAAGCAGAATCTATTGAGTGATCGGAATAGATGTACATTTATAATTAACAACAGTGGTTGTTGCTCGAACTCTGCTAAATAAATAGAATTTTGGAACGGTGGTTTTCACTTCGAAGATTGGGCAACAGAATCTTCTTGTCACTACTTTATTGGCGTTTAGGTCGCACTAAACTGAACCTTCTTAGTGACTATAAAGCTGCTATCAGAATTCTTTGCATGTTTCTGTAATAAACAATTTGACTACATCAAATAGCTGCTTTTTCAAGTCGTTGTGCAAATTAATACCAGGCGAGTACATTGTCGAGTATAGGGTATCGTCTTAAGTGCAAATACTCTTGGGAAAAGACTTAATCCGCCACTTTTCCCTCCGGCCATGGGTTACATAGCAGGACAGATTGAGTTCTGTAGCCTTGGTTCGGCAATCAGCCTACCGCAGAAAATAATGACAACCTACTGCGGAAGAATTTCCTAAACAGTCAATCATGTCTTTTTCGAGACATGGTCGCCCCAGCGTGTATCATACATGGCTCTTAACTGACTGACCAGTTAATAGCACAATAATTTCACATATTCACCAAACATATGTGTAGTCTCTTCATTCAGAATGTGGGCCTTACATTTTTATCTGAGATATCTGACAGACTGCCCTCTTAGCGTTGGCGTGGGTGTTTAGAAATCTGGCTCTGTCATGCAGTGTTTGCAACTCATGTGCAGCTAATATTTTCTTTTAATTTTTTATTTCAACCTAAGGAAGGCGATAATGCCAGTAGAACGTGGGCCAGGACGGGGGTGGGGGCAGTTAGATGGAGTGAAAATGAATGAAACTGAGAAGATTGAAAATGAGGAGGATTGAAAAAAAACAAAAAAAGGAATGACGTTCAAGAAGACAGAAGGTGTCATCTGACGTTGCATTTAAATCTTTGAAGATTATAGTTGTCAGGGGAGGAAAGAAATCGGAAAGGAGTTACATAGTTGGGAAGTGCTAATAAAGCTATAAGAGTAGAGATGGCGGTTTACACTTTGGGAAAAGTATGAATCGTTCTGGGTACGACGATAAACTTCATCCAGCAGCAAGACAGGTTTTGAGGAGCATGGCAGCACCTTTTAATTGCTGTTATTCCCAGGTCCACCTTGACTCAGAGTAGCACCAGTTAGGGTCCCAGCTATGGGAAAATAGTTAACTCTTAAACGGTTGTTAAAAGATTATGAAAGTATAAAAAATAGATTTTTATAGTAAAAATACTAGCAATATATTTTTGAAAAAAAAAGAAAGAATATATATATATATATATAGACTAATCTTTCGTCCGGTTCACACTCCACCCACGTCTGTTGAACAGGTGAAGAGGCTCATCCCTTGTTCGCTGTTTAGGATGTGGTTTCCGGCTTTCTCTTTTCCAATCTTTTCACTCTTACGTAGCCCCCTGCGCTTCAGTGGCATTACCGCCTTGCTCGGGGTGATATGATTAAAAATATATTATTATTATTATTATTATTATTATTATTAGCAATACATTTGACTCTCGACAAAAATAATCTTTCCAAAAAATACGTGATGAAACCGGATTTCCTAGAAACAGATTTCTTACAAAGAATACTTTTCTGTCCATACGAACCTATCCTAAAAATCTTGCCGGTATTAAATAACTCGAATGAGGTTAATATACTGTAAAACAAAATAAACTAAAGGTATGAATTTACCACTTCCATTATTATTAAGATTTGTATCCCTAAATCATTATTATCTAGGAAAAAAAAAGCTTACAATCTTTTAAAAAAATCCTGTCTTTAATCTGAAAAAAAGTTGATAAGCCGTAAAAAAACAAATCAACCCAACCAAAGTATTATACTGCCAAAGTACGACGTAGAAAATGATCATTGAATTGGGGTGGGAAAGTTCTCCTACATGTAGCATAGTCAATTGCTTTGTTATATACGACACTCATTGTTTGGTCAGCACTTTCATAAAATTTTGCAAACATAAATAAAGAATTTATCAAATCAAAAGGTAGATTCTTAAATAATTTTATTTCGTCGAAACTCAGTCACGGAACACAAAGTGTTCAAATCTTACCGCAGTGATGATGCGATAGAGCAGGTCAATGATTCTAAGCCGGATATTTGCAAATGACGTGTAGAATTTAAGAAGAGAAAATTTTGCGGTGACTCTTAGCGCATGATCCTGCATTTGAATAACACAAACAAGGCAAAAATAAATAAATAAAATGGTCTGTTTAAAGTAGAGAGCCTTCAAAGTTTAACATTTCGAAATTAGACGCACGTGCCTGGGCAGATGGTACGCAGTTAACCTTAAGTCACCCAACCTTTTTGGCCCGTAAATTCTGGCTGCTTGCCTTGAGCAGTAAGGAGGGAACGAGAGTAAAGGCACTTGACCATTTTAAATGAGAAGTCTTATTTCCTTATTTTAAGATATTTTTTTCCACTTTACCACGATTTCATTTGTGACTTAATTTATTAATGCGACCGTTGTCACACATTTAGCTCTTTAAATTCTTTGTCGCATTTCTTTTTATCTCATTTAATTGGGATGTGGTGTAGTGGATATCGACTCGGAACGAGAAATCGGTGGAGCCGAGTTCGAATTCCAGTTGAATTCCTTGCATTCACTTACGCACAAATACCCTTGGGAAAGGTATTAATCTGTCTCTTCCTTCCAGTTATGGGTTAAATAACAGGACAGATTGGGTTCTATAGCCTTGGTTGGCAACCAGTCTCCTGCAGAAAGCAATGTCAACCTACTGCGGGATAATCTTCCCAGTCAGTCATGCCTTTAACGAGACATGATCGCCCAAGCGTGTTTTACGTATGGCACTTAACTGACTGAATTGGTTGAAACATGTCAATGACTTTCACACTAGTTTGCAACCATTCTTATTAATATCTACTCAGCTTAACTGAGTACAGTGATTTCCAACCACTAAGTGTGCCGCGAAATATTGTCACGGCATACATATATATGTGTTTGTGTAGAAGTAACAATGCTCCAGCGTTAGTATTTGAATGAATAAGTATTAAACTTTTTATCCTACATTAGCTAAAAAAGCTTTGTTAGTTTTCTTGCAATTCTCTACTACTTATTTATGCGAATTAGTTTTCTCAAACCGATATCTAAACTTATTTATAAATGGAACTTTGTCTGTGTGTGTGTGTATTCGTTACCTATAGACTCCGAAACGGATGAACCGATTTTCTTGAAAACTTACACAGTTGTACTATAAGCGTCTGCGAGTGTTCTTAGCTAGGTTTTGTGTCGAGGTACCTCCTATAAATATCGAAAATCGATAATCAAAAAATCGGGTTATAGAAGGAGTGGTCCGATTTTAATCAAATTTGATACACTCATAGACAAAGACATAAGAAACGCTATTCAGAAGTTTCAATGTTGCAGTTCTTACAATAGTGCAGAAAATCGATAATATATATATATATATATATATATATATATATATATATATATATATATAAGGCAAGATGTTTGTGTGTGTGTCTGTTTATCTGCCTATATGTCGGTGTTTTTTTTTGTTTTTCAGCCCTTTTATTTTAGTTTTTGCTTCGGGTTTGGCTCTAAGTAGGTATAATTGTAGTTCTTAGTCTCAGCCATGATACCATTTACTCAGAGGACTTATTTAGCCTTCAGAATTCAGTTTACGACGAAAAAAAAATCTTATTTGATATCGATAGTAGGAAATCAAAATTTGACATACATCCATTTATTTTTCTTTCAGTCTACGGTTTCGCTTTAACTGGAAACAACTATTACTTTTTAGTCTTTCCGTGCCAACATCCAATAAGTCTGAGCTCCAGAACCATGGATAAGTTTTAAAGCTTTCATTACAATGCCGGGCTATACTGCTAGTAACATAAAAATAAAAAGCAAGAAAGTTTGCGTTCAATTGAAGATAAAATGACTATCTGCTTATCGCACTTTCGATCAAACATTGAAGAAATCGTGAAAAACACTAGGCACAGGTTTCCCACTGAAGAAGCCGCACAAAGCGCTGAATAGAAACATTGAAATAAAGTAAGTTCATATTTGTGTGTATTTTTTTAAATTGATGGTTTTATTTCATAAAATTTAAATGTATGTCCTTTCAAAATTTTGCCGTAATAGTTTCATTTGCTCCTAGGTGTCAGTCAGTTAAGTGCCATACGTGATATACGCTTGGGCGATCATGTCTCGAAAGAGACATGACTGACTGGGCAGAAAATTATCCCGTAGTAGGTTGCTATTGCTTCCTGCGGTAAATTGGTTGCTAGCCAAGGCTACAGAACGCAATATTTCCTATTATTTAACCCATAACTGGAGGGAAGTGACGGATCAATACCTTTCCCAAGGATGTTTGCGCGTAAGCGAATGCAAAGAATTCAACTGGAATTCGAACTCGGCTCCCCCAATTTGTCGTTCCGAGTCCATATCTACTGCACCACGAAGCCGTTGCTTAAAATGGTTGAAAAACACTGGCTTAGTTTGAGCCAGTCTTAGATGTGATACGAGCGAGCCTACATCAATGAAAACGTCATGCGAACTTTTGATTTTAAGTTAGGTTCGGTCTGTCACTTAGTATATTATTGCTACCGTTATCAAATCATCAACTCTTTGCATTCCTTGTGCTTGTTCTTTGATGTCATCATTTTTGCGATATTCTTAGCTCCCTGATAGAAAGTTTCAATTTTGAAGAACTTTCACATTTCATTATTAAGATAAGCCTTTTTTTAATTTCACAGACCCCCCCCACCCTCTTCAGAGCTCAAACAGGAAACAGTAGATATTATTCTCGGTTTAAATTTTGAATCGCATCCTTTAAAATAGTGCTACATTATTCTCTATTATTTCCAGAATTGCCACGTTCCATTCTTTGATAACATAAAAAAAAGTTTCTTTGCTTAAATTTTAAAATATTTTTGGCCCTTTAAATGAGGGACCAACCCTTTTATTAATTACCACCGTTTAAAACATACAGAGAAAAATTCTGACACCCCTATTAGTCAGTTAAGTGCCATACGTGATACACGCTTGGGCGATTATCTCTCGAAAGAGACATGTCTGACTGGGCAGAAGATTATCCCGCAGTAGGTTGCCATTGTTTTCTGCGGTAGACTGGTTGCCGGCCAAGGCTATAGAACCCAATCTGTCCTGTGATTTAACCTATAACTGGATGGAAGAGACGGATTAATACCTTCCCCAAGGGTATTTGCGCGTAAGTGAATGCAATGAATCCAACTGGAATTCGAACTCGGCTGCCCGATTTCTCGTTCCGAGCCGATATCCACTGGACCACAACGCACACCCCTATACAATTATTAAAAACTTCCTTTGTATTAGACACCTGTGTAAGTGCTTGGTTAATACATGTCACTGACTTCCACACCTGTTTACTTCCATAATCTTTTATAGTTACTAATCTTTATCTCGTGTGGCACAAGATAAAAAGAAAATTAGTTTGAGCCAATCTTAGAAGTAACACGAGCCAGCCTATCTTGAAAATCAACATACAAAATCCTAGTTTTTAAGTGGGTTCGAACGCTGTTGAATTAATTTATTTAATACGGTCGTTGTGATGCTGTTAGCTCTTTTTGGCATTTAAAACTCTTCCTCGTGTGACAGAAACCAAAGAGAAGAATGGTTTGGGCTTACAATTCTCAAGGGCTGGTCTACCTTGAAAAATCAGCATTCAAACCTGTTGGATTATCGCCCTCTGATTTTAATTACAGGCTGCGTGAGATTTGAAAGGATTTATCTTCGTCTCGGCGATTTTTCATAGCGAAAAGACGTATTCTTTTCCCTTTCACAAAAAAATGTCATTCATTTAAGTGCCATACGTGATACACGCTTGGGCGATCATGTCTCGAAAGAGACATGACTGACTGGGCAGAAGATTATCCCGCAGTAGGTTGCCATTGCTTTCTGCGGTAGACTGGTTGCCGACCAAGGTTATAGAACCCAATCTGTCCTGTTATTGAACCCATAACTGGAGGGAAGAGACGGATTAATACCTTTCCCAAGGGTATTTACGCGTAAGTGAAAGCAATGAATTCAGCTGGAATTCGAACCGATATCCAATGCACCACAAACCTCAATTACAAACAGTGAAGGCTACATTGAAATCTTCACATTTAATTTCGTTTCTCATTTTCTCTTTTATAAAATATCTCATCAATATATTTATTAATATTTCTTTGTTCAAATTCTGTTTTATTTTTATCTAACCTTCCAGGAGTCCGCCAAAATTTGATTACTGGCAGGTCAAATGTACCAGGATCATTAAGATCGCATCAAAAAGTGTTGAAGCCCGCAACAAAGTATTGTCTTTTGCTTGGGTTCGAACATCGATCTCAGGTAACAAATATGAAACTATGCCAGCCACAAGTCAGGTCTAACAGTTGCTTATTGAACTTAACTAAATGATCACAATAATTCAAGTTTAAAGACGCCCTATGATGACAGAACCACCGACGTAATAATTTGCATTACTTGATTACTGGCCATTAATTCACGGCATGGTGTGCCAGCGACGATTATTATTTAATAACAACATTTGATTATATTCAGCTACATGAGGTAAATCGAAAACTTCATTAAATATTACGATGTTCTTGTCGACTTCAATTATGATTTGAAAAGTTTCAGTTCCATCTCAGCTCACAAATTCTTCACATCTCTTTTTTCAAACCTCTTCATCACTGCCCTCATGAGTAATTTCAATTTCCATAATTTTCCCAGCTCTCTAACAAGGGTATGCATGTTATTATATTGAACACTTGATTAGCAAGTTTGTTTCGCTAGAAAAATTATTTTTATCACATATATATATATAACTGATATCATAGCCCAGCGTTGCCCGTGCAACTCAGAACATTTTTTTAATTAGATGATCAATGCAGCGTGTTGCGATTTCCGAGCGCTTGTAGTCTCCGCCTTCCTTTAAAACTCAGTTATATAAAAAATAATTATATAAAAAATTGTTGTTTAAAAATTCCATTAAAAAAATCTATTTTGTTTTGTGTAAATGTGAGTTAATGTTTTGTGTGACATTGTAAACAACATTGCGTTTGTTTTTGTTTCAAAATTACGAGGAAAAATAATTACATTTTTAGTTAACTAAATGAATTTCAGAGATTTTTGAAGAATATTTAAAAATGTAGACATTTTATTTTAGAGAAAAAGTTATATTAATGCCACACGAATTACAGACAGTTGATTTTCTTCATTAAATATTTAGCGAAAAAAAGCTTTATTTTTTTTCTTAATTTTATTTTCTGAAGTATGAAATATTGAATCTGAAAAAAAAAAGACTTAAATAATTAAATTAACAATTGGCACTGTTTTTTTACATATTTTATTTTTGTTTAAAAAACACTTCCTTTTTTTAAAAATATTTCATTTGCTTCAAAATTACGGGGAAAAGTTTTCACATGTTTTTGTTGACCAAATGAATTTTTAAAACGTCAGAATAAAAATTAAATATAAAGGCTCATTTTTTTTCTTTTTTTTACTCGCGTTTGACACGTGTGATTTGATTTCTGTGACGTAATCTAGCAAACATCTTAGATCTTAGATGTTTTTACGGAGCAAATGTAAACAATTGGCTCCATTGGCCAAAAAGTGCGAAAGGGAAAATAGCTGAACTTAAACTCAAAAAGTATGTGTCGATCTGGCTTCCCTGTAGATATGTATCCCTAAAAATTTTGAATGGCGTAGCTTAAAAAATATAGGCATGCATAGGTTACAGTCACACACAGACTCACAGATTGTCTTTTATATATATAGATTATCGTATGATGCGTTTTCCCTTTAGGACTTGCTCGGATTAAATATCTTACGTTGTCGCGTCTACACATGCCAAATTTATACATAAAAATTTAGTTTGATGAAAGGACCTTTTTTCACTTTGTCATACATTTTCCCTAATTTTGAGTTGATATATAAAAATATATATTGTGATGTCACACACACACACACACACACACACACACACAGATCGTGTGTGTGTTCGTGTGTCTGTGGATAGAGATGAATCAGTGAGCCCGGAGCCTAGAATATAGTTATTTACCGAAATTGTTACTGTATGATATTCACTATATGGGATTAATATTTAACTCTGGATGAAGTGCATTAACAAATAAGATTATATTGGTTATTGAATAAAATGAATAAGTGTTTTCCTCACTGTGCAGGGGACCTATTGATGTAACTACGTATGTTCGAAACTCATTGAGTTCCCGATACTTTCGAACTTGGGTAACACGTAAGCTACGCTTAGAAAATTACTATACATGTTCTTACTTGTATTATTAAATTGGTATAGTACCCGTCAAATATGAGTGGACTACTTCTGATTCTTATTCTTTTACATACCATGTTCGTTCAAAACGATAGTGATCACGGTTATTTATAATTACCTGATTAATAACAATATAATTAATTAGTTACAGTTTTTTTTTTACTGTCAAAGTAATATCCACATCGTTTTGTTATTATCTCCACGTTTCGTCCGTTGTGCATTGAAATCTTCTTCAGATGACCAGGTAAACTTTAGGGAATTTCAAACTGAACCCTTTTATTTAATCTATGGGGTAAATTATTCTCGTTATGCTGTACATGTCTACCCAGTAGATTAAATAAAGTTTTCATTTCAAAATTCCTTGAACATTATCCGGGCCGACAGTAGCCTGAGACGGTCGGAGAGCACATTGGCTGAAATGTTGTAATAATAAATGTGAGTGCATTAGTCTATATGCGAATATAAGTAATGAGAACACTTTATCCCAGAAATTCAGACAAAAATATAAGAAATTGTTTATTGGACACCCTGATTCACAGAGAAACCATTTTTGGAAAATGCTTTTGTAGAATCCTTTACGTAAGGAAATCTCATAAATAAAAATAATTGAGTTTATTAGAGTTAACAAGAAATTCTACACTCCAAAGGGGAAAGTGAAAAAGAACCATAAAGTAAAATGGCTTCTTGAATGACGTCAGTTGTAATAAGTGCAGATTACGAGGATATGCACGGTAGATAACAATTGATCCCAGACTTAAAGAGGTTAAGATTGTAAGAATCGAAGAAGCACCCTCCGGGGATTCATTTACAAAAAGTAAGGCTTCTCAGGAAGAAGCTGTCGAAGTAGAACTTCCTTCTTACAAATGGACTATGAACGGAATTAAGAGGATTCAACTTTGGCGTACGTGACTTGGATAGTATTAATTGTAAAGGTCTGGATTAGTAGAACTAAATAATGTAGCTCATCTAAAAATTTGGAAATACCGGATAATCCTCAATCCATACTTTGTGATGCCAAGTGTCTTGTCTCAGCAAGGCGGCGATAAAAAGCAGAAAAAGTTGGATGACTCGGCTGTTTGCGGTCTAGAAACGCAATCAGATACAGTTGTACAGCTTCACGTCCATTACTATTCGCGGGACCGTATGAAAAATCTCATCTGCCTGCTCACAATATGAATACCTTGTCATTTTTAAACAGAACAGTTTTCACTTCACGACTACACACGTTAAACTTTGAAGACAAACTAGCCAGAAATGTACACGAATGGAAAATGTAACCTAGTCTACATAACACAGCAACATCGATGGTAATTTTTTTTTTTAATTTAATAATTCAAAGACGAAAGATTTGCAGACATATGTTTATATTGACATTTTACCTTGTTTTGGTGTCAGGAACTTTCCTAACAATGTTTGTAAAAGCATTTTTGATACACCCTCTATATAGTGATCATTTCACTTCGAGCAAGGCGATAATACCACTCAGGTGCAAATAGTTAATGGGAGTGGAAGAGAATAAAATGACATTAGTCAGAAGAAAGGACAATGAAAGAATAGGATTGGAGAAGACAGAATACTGTGATTGATTCTGTTTTTTTTTAATTATTTATTTTGATGATTTTTTTGTGTTTACACAAAAAAAATAAACAAATTACGAATGCTTACACAGTCACAAGTAAATATAATAATAATCAACAACAAATAAATAAGGAAATAAACAACGAGTAAAAATTTACCAAACAGCACTGAAAAAAAAAGATACCATCAAGTAACCGCATTCCGATTCATAATCATTTCTACTCATTAGAAAAGAATCTGAATGCCGCCCACCCAATAAGCGTTAGGATAATACAATAGAACATACTGCTCCTAAGACCCGATTGACCAGCATATATAAATAGACGAGCTAAAACACACGTGGCTTGAAGATTGCGTTCAAGCGTGAAACAGACTGTCGTCATTGCTTGGTGTTAATTTTAGTGTTCATTTTTATATTCAGATACGCAGTATCTTTGATATTAAGCTCTGTTTTGCCCAATTGTAGCGTACTTTATGACTATATTTTTTATCATATATGTATATATTGGGGGAAAACACATGAAAAAATCGAATACTTTTCGGGTGACGCGTTTCTTCCTTCAGGACTTCATCTGAGTAAATTTGTTATTTTGGTGCGACTATACGCTCTCACACCCTGATTGAGCACTCTGGAAGAATGGTAGACTTTGAAAAACAGTAGCTTCTCTGGCATGTACGCATCGCTCATTCAGTAAAATGAATTAGATCACTCTGGCTATTGGGCGTGTATAATGATAATATACAAGCTAAAAAGTCTGCCTTCTTCTAACAAGCGGCCATAACCCAGAGGTAGAATCGCCGACTGACGCCAATTCGGTCAGGTTTCAATCCTGGGTTAAAAGCAGTCGGAGTCTAACCGTACTGATGACCTGTGATACAGCAAAAGAATCTATCTGCGGATGACTATATATATATATATATATATATATATATATATATAAACTTATGTATAAATGGAACTTTGTCTGTGTGTGTGTCTCCGTGTGTGTGTGTGTGTGTGTGTGTCTCCGTGTGTGTGTGTGTGTGTGTGTGTGTGTGTGTGTGCATCCGTTACCTATAGACTCCAACTATAAGCGTCTGCGAGTGTTCTTAGCTAGGTTTTGTGTCCAGATATCCCCGATAAATACCAAAAATCGATTATCGAAAAAAAAAGGGTTATAGAAGGAGTGGTCCGATTTTAATCAAATTTGATACACTCATAGACAAAGACATAAGAAATGTTATTCAGAAGTTTCAAGGTTGCAGTTCTTACAATAGTGCAGAAAATCGATAATATATATATATATATATATATATATATATATATAAATCGATACCAGGAAATCAAAATTTGACTTACATTCATTCAGTTTTCTTTCAGTCTCCAGTTTCGCTTTAACTGGAAACCTTTTAGTCTCGTGCCAACGTCCAAAGAGTCTGAGCTCCAGAACCATGGATTAGTTTTAAAGCTTTCATCACACCCGAGCAACGCCGGGCTATACTGCTAGTATATATATATATAACTGTTTGACGGTACAAAACACAAAACTTGTAAATTGCTTTAAAAATCACAAACAGAAACAACTCTCAAGGGATCCCTTTCGCCATCAACACATCCAGAAAGAACCGTTGGTAGTGATAAAAGAACGAAAAAAATATTCACGTGAGCAAAACGGGGGGTGAAAGAGAGGCGTGTAAACAATTAGCGAGGGGTATAAAATTGAGGGGAAATGATTAAATATATACAATTAGATGAAATATATAAAAAAATAAATAGGTGAAAGAGTGGGGATGAGTGTTAAAAATGTCCCCGAACAAGTCCAACGACTTTACAAACTCTTTCTGTCGACAGAGTGAGGGTTTACGCCAAAGAATCGAGACCGACTCCAGAATCGTTAAATGGTTAATGTAGTCGGCTCCGTCTAGCACCCTGAACCAATCACCTTTATATGTCTTGGCACAAGCTCGATTATCCAACAGGTGTTGGCCGATGGCTGATTCCACGGAGTCTAATCTGTGAAGGGATGTGTTGGTTAATACGGGTTTGCAAATGTAAGGTGGTTTGCCCCACATAGCCAGCAGAGCACTGACAATTTAATTCATAAACTATATTACTCAATCTGATGCAGGGCAAACCATCCTTCAATGTAGAAGAAAATTCAGACCTAACGCCAAAAATCAAACGCAACAACAGACGGAAAACAATTAGACACAGACCTAGCAATTCGTCTACCCAACCTCTCCGATCCAAGGGATTTTTAAATAGACTGGACACGTGGTAGGTGAATTAAATTTTTCGACTTTCTTGTAAATGATATAATTAGCCAAGTTCTCGGGGTACCCGTTGCGAACAAATATATCCTAGATATTATTCAACTCCAGTTCAAGTCTACCCGGGGAACAAATTTTGAGAGCTATGTACACTAAAGTCTGAATAAGACCTGTCTTCCTGAATCTAGGCACAAAAGAGAGTCAATTCATATAAAGATCGATAAAGGTCTGCTTACGATAAATAGACGTAAGAAAACAATCACCATTGCGTTCAATTAAAACGTCCAGGAAAGGCAAACAACCCTCGTTCGCATTCTCCATAGTAAATATTAAAGCTTTATGGAGGGAATTAAACTTGCTGAAAAAATTTTTTCGCTTCGCTTTCGGAAGGGAAGGCTGCAAGAGTGTCGTCGACGTATCTAAAATAAGTCGAAGGCTTAGATGTGTTATCAAAGAGTACCGACTCATAAAACCCCACAAAAATATGAGCCAGTGCCGGACTTATTTGATCTAATTGTATATATTTAATCATTTTCCCCTCAATTTTATCCCCCTCGCTAATTGTTTACACGCCTCTCTTTCACCCCCCACCCCCACCGCCGTTTTGCACACGTGAATATTTTTTTCGTTCTTTTATCACTACCAACGTTTCTCTCCTGATGTGCTATTGGCGAAAGGGATCCCTTCAGATATGTTTCCGTTTGTGATTTTTAAAGCAATATATATATATATATATATATATATATATATGTATGTATGTGTAAATTCAGATAAAACTTAGTGGGGAAATAGACGTTTTCAACATGTCATTTTAAGGCATGCATTCTTCGACCCCTATAAACTGTTTATAAGGGGTCAAAGAATGCATGCCTTAAAATGACACTAAATTTTATCAGAATTTACAGATATATATATATATATATATATATATATATATATATATATGTGTGTGTGTGTGGATAAATCAGTAAGTCCGTAGCCTTGAACGTTTTTTGTTTTTTTTTACTGAAATTGTTACTATATAATATTCAGTATATGTGATTAATATTTAAGTCTGAATTAAGTGCGTTAAACAAGGAAGATTATAATCTTTAATTACTGAATAAAGTAAATGCGGTTTTCATCAATGGGTTGATTACTCATTGCTGTAACCCTCACCCCCATACACCCACACGGCTGATATATCTACGCACTTGTGCATGCTAAAGATATAAATGGCCGGCGATTTCAAATTTCATATTTTCTTACTTTCTTCTCTACGTACCATGGGCGATCATGGCTCTTCACAACTTCCTTGGTGTTTTATTTATTTTTCTGCTTTTTAAAACTTCCGCTCAGTCCTGGATATGGTGATAATCTAAATTTAGCAGGAAAGCTTTTGATTGACAGACTGGAGATTTTGAGGAACGTAAAACCACCTCTTGATTGCCGTTGTTTCCAGGTCCACTCACTCCCAGTGTAGTAGAACCTGTTAGGATTCCAGCTATGGGTAAATGGTGAACCCCCATCAAACAAAACACTATAAAAATATAAAAATACATTTTTATAGTAAAAAACACTAGTAATATATTTTATATAAATACATTACCGACAACAGATGTTTAAAGTAAAATTAACAATACATTTTAGAGTAAAACGACCAGCATTACATTTAATCTGTAGTTGAAGGGATACAATTTCCTTAAAAATATATTATGTTGAAGCCATAAAATTGTGTTCAAAATATTTAGATTTCGACTTTAAATAACCCATAGAGGTTGATACGCCGCTAAAAATCAACCAACCAACCATCTCTCTTTTTCCTATATTTGTTCCAAAAATAAATTTATTTTAAATTTGTTTTCCAACCAACCCTTTTTTTTATTTCAACCCAAGTCTTTTTGTATTAGTGCAGACGTCATATTAACATTAACTAAAAAAAAAAAAACCTTGGCACAAACAAACAACACCGGAAGAATATAAAGAGACTTAATAAACGAGGAATGTTTGGAAAACAGAACGCTCTGAAAAAATACCATTTGAAAAACGGAGGCAACCGCATAAGCCTCTTGTACTAAAAAAAAAAAAAGAACAATCACTTGATAAACGTTCCTAATCTGATACATTTATATGCTCTGCTTAGCGTAGAAAAATCATTCAGCCCTTATTAAAATAATTAATAGAAGTAGCATTATAGCAAGCTCCTAAATGTCGAGAAGTTGTCATTTAGGTACGTCTGATCGTCACTAAAAGTGGAGTTAGTCATCAAAGAGTCATGTTCGTTCAAAGTTTATATTAAGGAGAACCGGTTAAGTGGGCGGGTCGCAAGAATGCAGGAGAAAAAGCACTTGAAACATTAAACTGATGATGCAATCGGTTCTTCAGTTTGTGGTTAATTTTCATATTTATTTGTAACTGTTCCTTTTATTTACTTAAAGATGCTCCCTAAACTTTCCAAGTGTTTAATTACATTTTTCGGTATCGTGGAAATTATAGACGGTATTAAATGAATATTGCAAACATGACACAAACAGGTTCTGTTTCCGTGTTTTTAAGCTTGTCGTACTGAGAGAAACTACAGATAGGGAAGTATTTAAGCAGAGGTGGCCAAATTACTGTTCTTGAGCCATACGTGGCTCTTTGACCTTTAATACGCGGAAATATGCTTGTTGAGCTCCTTAAAATAATAATCAGTTAACATTCTGAAAACTTTTGGTATATATATGTGTACTTTGAGATTCAGTCAGTTAAGTACCATACGTGATACACGCTTGGGTGATCATGTCTCGAAAGAGATATGATTAACTGGGCAGAACATTTTCTCGCAGTAGGTTGCCATTACTTTCTGCGGTAGACTGGTTGACAAGCAAGGCTATAGAACACAGTCTCTCCTGTTATTTAATTCATAGCTGGAAGAAGAAGAAACGGATTAATACCTTTCGCAAGGGTATTTGCGCGTAAGTGAATGCAACGAATTCAACTGGAATTCGAACTCAGCTTTCCGATTTCTCGTTCCGAGCCGGTGGCCACTGCACCACAACGCAAATGTCACTTTCACTTTGTGATTATTGAAACCAACACAAATTTTAAAAAATTTTAAAAAAATATACAAATTTAGAAATTTAAACTACATACATGTATAAAAAATTATTACGTACGTAAATTTCTTAATATTTATATAAATACTTTGTAACAAAAAGCGCGTGTAATAACAAACATTTGTGTAAATCGTTTCATGTCTACGGCTCTCAAACATCTTAACTTTATCGTATGTGACTCTAATATTAAGCAAGTTTGGCTACTCCTGTCTTACAATATGCTTAGTAGCTATGAGTAAAAATGGTTGTGTAGACAGTGCTCTATTGTATTGCGTGGCAGCAGATTTAAGAAAAGGAAAATCGTGGAGAAAGCAACGTTGAGCCTGGTCAGTACATAGATGGGTGACCGCTTGGGAATACCGGGTGCTGTAAGCGTTTAGTGACGGATGTGCATTGTGGTGCAGTGGATATCGGCTCGGAAAGAGAAATCGGTGAGCCGAGTTCGAATTCCAGTTGAATACCCTGCATTCACTTAAGCACTGGTACCCTTGGGAAAGCTATTAATCCGTCCCTTCCCTCCAGTTATGGGTTAAATAACAGTGTAGGACTTGGAGACCCTGCTCTTAAAAACAAATCCCAATGAATCTTGATACTCGAAAAAGAAGTATTAGTAGATACAAAGCTTATATAAAAAAAAACAAAAAAAAACACCAATAAATTGTTGAAAAGAAAAAGGTATTACCAGCAAATAAATAATTAAAAATAAATAATTTAAATAAGTAAAAATTTAGGTGGCAATAAATGACACGCCGAGGTTGATATGCCATAAAAAAAAAAAATCAAGAATACATGGCAATTCATACATTAGTTAAGTGTCATACATGATACACGATTGGGCGATCATGTCTCGAAAGAGACATGACTGACAGGGCAGACGATTTTTCCCGCAGTAGGGTACCAGCTAAAGCTATAGAACCCAATCTGATTTGCTATTTAGCCTATAGCTAGAGGGAGAAGAGATGGATTAATGCGCGTAAGTGAATACAACGAATTCAAATGGAGTTTGAACTCGGTACTCCGATTTCTCGTCCCGAGTCGATATCCACAAGGAATTGACTAGCCGCGCTAGCTGGGAAACGAGTCGGTCAGTCAGTTAAGTGCCATTTGCAATAAACGCTTGGGTGACCATGTTTCTTTCGTGACATGACTGACTAGGCAGACTTTTTTCACAATAGTTTGCCATTTCTTTCAGTGGTAGAGTGCTTGCCAATCAAAACAACCCGATCTATCTTGCTATTTTACCCATAGTTGGAGGGTGAAGAGGTGGATTAATACCTTTCCCAAGAGTATATGTAAGTGAATGCAACGGACTCAACTTGAATTCGAACTCGTCTCTTTGATTTCTCATTCCGAGCCGATATCAATTGCCCCACGACGCACATGTAGTCGACTCGACCATAAAAATATGTGTGCGCATGCATATATATATATATATATATATATATATATATATATATGTGTGTGTGTGTGTGTATGTGCGTGTGTGTGTATGTATGTGTGTGTGTTTTGCACTTCACATTCCAATAATTACGATTTTATGTGACCCAGTTGGTTCGCTCGGAACTCAAGCAGCCCTCTGATGGCCACACTCCCTTGTGATTCATAATCCTTCAGTTGAAAGTGACCCAGACTTGACACGCTGGAGCCATCAAATGAGTGCCACTCAAACAGCAGCACTACCACCACCCTACATAGACACCAGCGCCACCGAATTACCAAGAAAGAAGCGATTGCAGCATTGATTTTAAGTCGGCGATGTTTTGCCAGACTCAAGCTATTCAGGCGCCCTTCAATGCCGGAAATCGTAGAAAAAAGAGAAAGAGAAAAACATGGAGAAAGCGAAAGAGACAGAAAAAAAGCAAGTGAATGACCCGACGAAAACCTCTAGCTAAAAGCCTAGTTAGTGACCTCCACACCTTACTGACCAGTCAGTAGCAATTGTACTGCACATACATTATAGTATATATATATATATATATATATATATATATATATATATATATATACTATAATGTATGTGCAGTACAATTGCATATATATATATATATGCGCATATATGTGCGTTCAAGACAAACGCAACTCTTTAAATGACTACACCTATATTTTTCCATCTACAAAACACTTAGATAGCACAATATATATATATATATATATATTAAAGGAAAACAAAAAAACGTTGGTGGAACCAACAGGCATCTTGTCTGAACCTAAGACTCTTATCCAAATACAATCTCGAAAAAAAAACCCTGAAAATACTGAAGAAAAGAAAGAGGAAAAACGTCTTTAACAATGTTAAATCCTCCGAAAAGATGACTCTAGTCATAATTCGAAATTCTCTCCCACGTTATCTTCAAAGGACTTGAAGGAAAATACCAAACTCTCCTTTAACCTTCATTAAATATTGAACGATTTTACTTTTATTCTAATATATATTCTAATATATATATATATATATATATATATATATATATATATATATATATATATAGTGAATCGAGGCAGCAGATAATCTAAACATATACTGTTAAATATAACAGACAATGAATGTCTGTTATTTTTAATTATGAGGCGTTCTAAACATCGTATTTTGGCTTTGATTTCAGGTGAAAATAAAAACAAAAATTGTCCAATATTTGGATAATTTTTTATTATGCTGGTGAGAACCAGCATAATAAATAATCTAAATCTAAACTTATTTATAAATGGAACTTTGTCTGTGTGTCTGTGTGTGTGTATGTCCGTTACCTATAGACTATGAACCGATTTTTTTTGAAAATTTACACAGTTGTACTATAAGCGTCTGCGAGTGTTCTTAGCTAGGTTTTGTGTCGAGGTACCCCCGATAAATATCGAAAATCGATAATCAAAAAAATCGGGTTATAGAAGGAATGGTCCGATTTTAATCAAATTTGATACACTCATAGACAAAGACATAAGAAACGATATTTAGAAGTTTCAAGGTTGCAGTTCTTACAATAATGCAGAAAATTTTATATCGATACCAGGAAATCAAAATTTGACTTACATCCATTCATTTTTCTTTCAGTCTACGGTTTCGCTTTAACTGGAAACAGCTATTGCTTTTTAGTCTTTCGTGCCAACGTCCAAAGAGTCTGAGCTCCAGGACCATGGATTAGTTTTAACGAGCAACGCCGGGCTATACTGCTAGTATATAATAATATTGGTAACCGCTTGGGAATAACGCTGCAAGTTTGAATGTGTGGGTGATGTAATGGAGAATGGCTCGGAATTTTTAATCGGACAGCCGATTCCAGTTAGGTTCGTTATATTCATTTACGTGCAAGTAAAGTTAGAAAATGTATGAATCCACCTCTTCTTTCCCTAACTATGGGTTAGTTAGTAAGAATTGTATCCTTAAACCATTATAATACCCTTCCCCATCCATCCCCAAAATATTCTTACAGTCTAAAATATTTTCTGGATTTAGATAACCTTCAAAGTGTTGATAAGCCATAAAACCATGGTTCACAACAATAGGCTCAGCCATTATAGCACGCATGAATGACTATTTTCGGTTACACCATCGTGAAGGCTCTTGTCACAACAGGCGCCCATTCGTTGCTATTCACAATAAATGTAAGATGGTTCTCGAAGGAGCAAAGTCTCTTTTTGCTGAGAGAATTACATAAAGCATAGCCTCTAACAGCTTTGTTTTTGTGGTTACTAGCGGCTCTGTAATAATGGATTAAATATGTTCATAGTCTCTCTTCCCGCTCTTTAATAAATTTGAGGTGTTATCATCCTCTGCTCATAAGGCTAAATGCTTTGCCTGTAAATTCTCCTCAAACTCTACCCTTGACTCATCCAGAGTATCCCTGTTTAAATTCCCTCCGATAACTGATTCTCTGTTGAGTGATATGCATATAACCCTTTCTGCTATCGTCTCTAACCTAGATCCACACAAAGCCTGGAGACCTGATGGCATTCCTGAAATAGGTATTCTGTGTTTTGCATCAACAGGAACACTTACCTTGTCGGACTCTGTGCCTTCGAGCGGAGAGTAACCCCGTCCAGAGACCACTGAAGGGTAGAGTCTCGTCTGGGGAATATTAGACAATAAATTTTTGCCCAGACTTTAGGGCCCGGATATCCCACATTAAAAAGGCCTTGTGTCACATTCAGTCTGATGATGAAAATAAGTATCATTCCTGTGATAGACATTAAGAAGTGTCCTCTCGAACTGGCTCCTGTTCTTTGTAAATTGTCTAAATACCTCGTTATCTTCTGCTTGCCTGTCTACTGAGAGTCATCATCTGTTTTTCGAGGTTTTTAAGAAGTCTACTCATTATTCTGGATGTGCGTTGTGGTGCAGTTGGATATTGACTCGGAACGACAACTCGGGGAGCCGAGTTCGAATTCTAGTTGAATTCCTTGCATTCACTTACGCGCAAATACCTTTGGGAAAGGTATTAATCCGTCTTTTCCCTTCCTTCCAGTTATGGGTTAAATAATAGGACAGATTGGGTTCTATAGCCTTGGCTGGCAACCAGTCTACTGCAGAAAACAATGGCAACCTACTGCGGGATAATCTTGTGCCAGTCAGTCATGTCTCTTTCGAGACATGATCGCCCAAGCGTGTCTCATGTATGACACTTAACTGACTGACTCATTATTCTACTCAATGGATGTGTGTTGTGGTGTAGTGGATATCGACTCGGAGCGACAAGTCGGGGAGCCGAGTTCGAATTTCAGTGGAATTCCTTGCATTCACTTACGCGTAAATACCATTGGGAAAGGTATTAATCCATCTCTTCCCTCCAGTTATGGGTCAAATAATAAAACAGATTGGGTTCTATAGCCTTGGTCGGTAACCAGTCTATCGCAGAAAGCAATGGCAACCTACTGCGGGATAATCTTCTGCCCAGTCAGTCAGGTCTCTTTCGCAGACATGATCGCCCAAGCGTGTATCACGTATGGCCCTTAACTGACTGACTTATTATTCTATTGGATTCATCATCTTTCATCGCAGGGCCTTTTCTGAGACAAGTTCTCTCTGCCTTCCATCAACATGGCTGATGCTAACCACCAGAAAAGTGACTCATTGCGCCTTCTCGGGCTAACGTTCTCTGCTGATATAAAATGGAAGGTCTATATTGAATCAATTGTTATCTCCGCTACTAAAAAAGTCAGTTCATTGTGTCATGCGAGACAATTTTTCTCTTCGGAATGGATCTCTCATATCTATATGTCTACCATTCATCTACCATTCATTACTTCCAGTTATGGTCCGGTGTCCCTGCTATTTACCTTGAGATCCTGGATAAGATCCAAAGAATCAGCAATATTATTGGTCCGGAGCTGATGGCTCAGCTTAAGTTACCTTTTTTTTTTTTTTTTTTTTTTTAAATACTTTCGGATGAGCTCTTCGCTATAATACCTTAGACTTTAAGAATTTAAGAGCGGTACAGAATTATAGATGAGCAATGCGGTTCAGTGGATATCGAGTTCAAATTCCAATTAAATTCCTTGCATTCACTTGCGCACAAATACCTGGAAAAGGTATTAATCCGTCTCTTGCACACAAATACTTGGGGAAACTATTAATCCGTCTCTTTCCTCCAGTTATGGATTAAATAACAGGACAGATTGGATTCTATAGCCTTGGACCGGCAACCAGTCTACCGCAGAAAACAATGGCAACCTACTGTGGAATAATCTTCTGTCCAGTCAGTCATCTATTTCGAGACATGATCGCCCAAATCATGTATCACGTATAGCACGTAACTGACTATACTGGAGTCGAGATTTCACTAATTTACAGATAGACTGGATCGCTTTAACCGTAAGTTCTATGTTAACACTTTCTTTTCTCGCTTCCATTGCTTGTGATTTTCCCTCCTGGTTTCATGATTTCAAGCCCACTTAAATCCTGCAAAAATTGAAATGTAATATTAATCGCTATCTCCTGCCTTTCCTCATTAGTCTTTTCTTTTCTGCTGTTCCTGTTCCTAATTCTTCCACATCCTGTGATTCCTTGCGTCTTAATGGCTTTACTGCCTAGGGTGATACCGATTACAAAACAAAACAAAACAGAAACAACTCAATTTATTTTCAAAATTTCTATTGCATTATTTATTTCTATTTCTACCTTCCTAAAAAGAAAAGGTGGAACGCCACTTCCAGATGTTTTTGTTATCTCCATTTAACTCACTCAACTCTTATATCCCTTGAAATTCAAACTTTTAGTTACCTGCAGAAGGCTGGGGCATAAAACAGCCGAAACGTCGTGAATATGGCAATAAAGATGAGGACAACAATGTAAATAATTACAATTACCTGAACACAAAAATATAGACAAAAAGTTTGATCTAACCTGTAAGGAATGTGGTCTTGCGTTTAGGACAGAGCCGAAAAATGTGGTCTTGCGTTTAGGACAGAGCCGAAAAATGTGGTCTTGCGTTTAGGACAGAGCCGAAAAATGTGGTCTTGCGTTTAGGACAGAGCCGAAAAAAAACCCACCAAAACGCTATATACAGAGAGAAGTAATTAATTAATTTCATGTTGTGCGGTATTTCTACCAGCGTTAGTGGAAAAGACTGTGCCACAGTTGATAAGAAAATTCCCCCCAAATATTACTGAATATGGGCGCAGATGAGCAAAACAAAACTCCTTGTAACACCAATGATTAACTGAAGCCGAGAATTATGACAGCATTCCCCAACAAGGAGACCGTCCAGAAGAGATGCAGGAAAGGTCAAGAAAGCGGCTGTAACATTTGATTTTTTTGTTTGACAAAGCAGTGTGTGATTTTTACAACTGCCAAAATAAATTCTTGATTTATAACAGTTCAATTGTGTTAAGAAGATCTCAACACAATCAATGTTACATTTAACTCAGAATATTCAAAAAAATTTACACAAAGAGGAAATAAGGTTAACCGAAGGGTAGAGGTGCATACAGTTAAACATTGCCACAATACAGGAAGTGACACAAATTTCAGAATACATACACCAAAACATACGAACTCGACATGCACACAAAATTAAGAATACATAGATTCAACCAGCAATTATCTTTTTTATTATATTTTTCCAAATTTTCAGATAAGTTGTTGTAACTCAAATCAAAGTTGGGAATGATGTCTAAATTTTATGTTTTTATATTCTATTTCAAGTATTTTCTAGCGTTTTTGTCATTATGAAGAACAAAACCTTTTGAATTCTGGTAGACAAGATTTTGTTAGCTACATCCTTTAATTGAACGATGTCATGTATAGAACGGCTGCAGAGTTTGACTTCACTGAGAAGTGATTTATCAAATATTTTCTACCTATTTTTTTTAATCATATCACCCCGAGCAGGCGGTAACGCCACTGAAGTGCAGGGGGCTACGTATGAGTGAAAAGATTGGAAAAGAGAAAGCCGGAAAACACATCCTAAACAGAGAACAAGGGATGAGCCTCTTCACCTGTTCAATAGACGTGGGTAGAGTGTGAACCGGGCGATTGTTTAGTCTATCTACTCCAATTGAAAAAAAAAGAAAGACAAAGGAG
Source organism: Ascarosepion bandense (assembly GCA_037127315.1). NCBI lineage: Eukaryota > Metazoa > Mollusca > Cephalopoda > Sepiida > Sepiidae > Ascarosepion > Ascarosepion bandense. The sequence continues at coordinate 2,931,430 of JBBBDQ010000887.1, read as the reverse complement.
TGAAAAGATTGGAAAAGAGAAAGCCGTAAACCATGATTATTATTTTCATTTTATGCACTTATTTTGAATACACTGTAAAATAACGTCACTTTTAGCGAAAGATATTTCATCAAATGCTTGTTGCATAATGATAGTTTCGAGTATTTTGTGTCTGTCCTTGTAGTGAGTAATATAACTTTTTTTTCTATCCTGTGACTCATTAGATACACCACATGTACTTCAACCGCAATAGAAGTAATGTTACTTTGGGCACTATAGCCTGATGGTTAGTTTAAATTCAGAGTTTTCCCTACCGATTGCTATCCAAGGTTAAAGAATTCAGTCTGTCCTGCTATGTAACCATAGCTGGATTCATACTTTTCTCAACCGGTATTAGCACATAAGTGAATCTAATGACTTCGGCTGGAATTCGAACTCGTCTCTCCGATTTCTCAATCCAATCCGCTATCCATTACTCCATCATGCCTCCTTAGTATTTTGTTATTATCTACTAATATTTGTCATATTGTAATAGATGTTTTTTACTTGTTTGTAGTCTGATGATCAATACGAGCACGAATTGTACTAAGTTTCGGGAAGGGACAAGTTAATCTAGGCGGTTGTGTAATGCGTTATGGTATTTAATGTTGTTACTTATGGGGGATATGAGCACAATTATATGTTGCTAAGACGGTTCATCAGCAGGGGAATAAATTACGTTTCTGATGGTCTTGCACATCTGTCAAACCACTAAATGAAAACTTCAAGAACGCATAACCAATTATAGCGTCCATGTGAAAAAAAAAAAGTATTCATAACTGAAAACTTGCTTTATCTGTCGTTGTCATTTTTGTCCCAGTATCTTCTGTAGTTTCGCTGGAAATAAATTACAGGCATGTCTTTCAGTTTGTTCATAATCTATCCAACGTGCGACATTTCTCTCACTTTATGCCTTTTCTTTAACTATGGCGAAATTACGTGACATTCACCTTGACGCAAGACAATTAAAACATTACATAGCAATTCAACATTCTTTCTTTATAAATAAGAAGGAACAAAATCTTTTATTTTTCTGTCTCCACACGAGTCCAAAGTTAATAAAAGACCTTTTTAATGTTTGTCCCGCTTACGCGTAAAAGGGAGAGAGGTAAAGATTGTTCAGCGGTTGCCTTTTGGGATGTTTCAAGCTTCAAAGGTAATAAGAGACGTGTAGCCTCTGTTGGAACATGCACCCCAGGAGGTAGAGATATTATGCTACTTATTGCCTCGACCACGGATGAATTTTGTCCGGGGTCAAGCATATTTGTATGTTTTTATTTTTACTTTTCTGTTGTTCGATTTTCATTGATTAATCAAGTTTTAGGTACATTACACTTACTAAACAAACGTTAGTATAATTTATGTTGTTCCGAATTCAAGGAAAGACCACGCGCCCTTTAGAAGTTTCAATATATATATATATATATATATATATTGAGCACTTTGGAAGAGTGGTAGGCTTTGAAAAAACATTAGCTACTCTAGCATCTACGCATCGTTCATTCAGTAATGAACTAGAACACTCCCAGTTACTGGCGTATGTTTACATGATATTTCACACGTTAAAAGTTTGCCTTCTACCATAGAGGTAGAATTGCAGACTGTTTCAATCCTGGCTAAAAGCAATCGGATGTGTAACCATAGTAATGAACTGTGATACAGCGGATTATATATATATATATATATATATATATATATCAAACAAAGTAGAAATATATATATATATATATATATATATATATATATAAATGGTGCGTGGCCGAGTGGTTAGAGCGTTTGGGATCGAATCTCACCATAGTCGATTTGTCAGGAAGGTGACGACATTATCGACCTGGAGGAGGAAAGTGCCTGAAAACCATACCACGAGTTGACCCTAGCCTTGTGAGTGAAATTGGGCAAACGGCTCTCTTTGAGGAGCCGTCGATGATTGGGCTAGCTAGAAGTCACAAGTCGTTGTAACCGAGGGTTTGAGCGTTCTGGCTTTGTTCAGACTTGTTCACGCTAGATAACGCGCACTCTCCCAGAAGCTGTAACTAAGGGCTATAGAACCCAATCTGTCCTATTATTTAACTCATAGGTGGAAGGAAGAGAGAGATTAATACTTTTCCCATAAGTATTTGCGCGTAAGTGAATGCAAAGAATTTAACTGGAATTCGAACTCGGTCCACCGATTTTTCGTTCAGAGCCGATATCAACAACGCAAAGATAATGATAATAAAAAGTTTTATGGGTAATGAAAATAAAAGCCTCATTTTGGTACATTACGTAATTGTCACAGAGTTTTGAGGCTTCCGAGAACGAAAGAAATTATATTAATGTGAATAAAATTCAAGAAAAATAATCTACGCTTTATGCGCATGCTTTATGCACACACACACACACACACACACGCTCACACAATAAAAAAAAACAATTTTTATGTGCGTGGAATTAGTTTGTTTTTTCTCTGTGATAAATATAAGCTATATAAAAATACTTGACAATAAACTGCTTTCCGCCGTGTTTGCTATAAAAGTGACACATTCAGACGCGATGCGGAATTAGCTCGCATCCTAGAGGAACGCCAAGCCACGTGCATACACTTTGGTCAAAATGTCCTTGAACAATAATGAGCATTCAATTTATCATAAAAACACACTTGTCAATACGAATCCGGAGATAGACAGAAATAAATAAATAAATAAATAAATGCGCCATTATCAAGTAAATTTGTGCATGATAATGCTGTAATTATTTAAATTCTTTACAGGCGAACTAATGTCCACATCCCTGTTTAATATCATCACAACGTTTCGGTCGTGAGTCTTCCAGCCTTCTTCAAGTCTGAGTAACTTATGGAATTTTATTTAATGTACAATAGTTACCTCAACTAAATCGCCGAAAAAACAGCATAGTATGAAAGAAAAGGTCTCAAACTTAATAAAAACGAACTTTTTCCATCAAAATGTTATTATTAAGAGGAAACATCAAAGTGTTTTTTAATCAACACGTTCGAAATTTTTGTAAAAATCTTGTTTTTGTTTTATTTAGCGAGTAGCCAAATCTTTACGAAAGTTTACAATGGAAAATATTATATTACATAACGCAGGGTTTTTTTTCAGTGACAAACACATCAATTTGGAAATTCTTGCTAAAATCAAATAATTGGATTTTAATGAAACTTTCGAGACTTATTCACAAATGAATGAAATTATTTTTAAATCATGATTATAAAAAAAATCTTGGTAATTTTGTTTTTACTTCTGTTACCTCACCCTCTAGGTAAATTCATGAAATTTTTAGAAATTGAATTTTGTAGGCAAAATTGGTTTTATTAATTAAACGCAAGACTCATTGGGGAATGTAAATCATCTATTATTTTTTCAGCCATTTGGTCCCTCTTTCCGAAGATCTGCTCATAATGGTAAAATAAAAAATTCAATAAAACTATAGCATTATTTAATTAGATAAGCTTTTAATTGCTTTAATAAATAATATAAATTAAGGTCATTATAGTCTGAAGAAACATATGTTTTCGACAATAATGAAATTTTGAAAGAATTGTTTGCATTTTTTTTTAATTATAAAAGTTTATTAAGTTTCGAAAATATATTTTAAATATTTCAAAGAATTGTAGACGTTAGGTTATTAAGTTATTAATTAAAGACTCTATTTAAAAATCAAAAATTGAAAAGTTTAATAGAAATCAGAAAGTCATCGTATTTTTAAATAATTTATAAATTTTTTGTGTGTATGGGAAATTCTGTGTGTACACTAAAAAATTATGTGTTTTACATTTTCTTCCCCTTAAAGAAAAAAAAATTGGATAATTTTGTCAATTCCCGTCGCCATACACTTATCTCGCGTCTGTCTCACTGTAATCATCTGTCAAATACAGGGAAAGGTTACAAATATCACCATTGTGTTTAAGAAATAATCTTTTCTAAATTTTTAAATGCTATAAATAAGTAATCCCCGTGTAAATCAAATTAATTTAAGATTAAATTTGCTAATGTTTCAAAAATAACGTGTCGCATGTGTATATTTTATTTCTGCAAGATTTTTAAAACCGAGAATTAACTTTTGTTTACAAATGTGTTGATCGCTCAAAAATGATCGATATTATAAAGTTTCAGCAAAAAAGTTATACCTGTTTGAATTTCACTTTAAAAATACAAGTAAAAATTCCTAATTGTCTTATAGCTAAAATCGAGAAAAGAAGTATTTTTACTTCTTTTCTTTGTTTTAGCTATAACCCATGAATTGTGTAGAAGGCCATGTATTTTTTAGGGATACCATCTCTTTTTCTATTCTCTTTAAAAATAGCTACCCTTCTTGGCATACGTAGAAATTAATGATTTGATGATGAGTACAAAAAAGAGATGAGCCAGGTAAGTTAATGGCAATCCCTGTAAATAAAGGAAAAATTACCTAAGTGACAGGCCCTACAGTGGCAGGCAAGGTGATTCTGAAAACTGGAATAAACCTAAGCAAGCTGACGCTCTTACTTACAGACGTAATGACTTCACAAATTTCACTTTAAAAATGTTACAAAAATTCCTAGCTTTCTTTTTCTTATTTCTTTTCTTTGTTTTCTCTGTAAACCATGAATTATCTAGAAGTCCACAGGAATATTTTGTGGAATTAGTTTCTTCTTTTGCTTACCACTTACAATATCCCTATTTCAAAATGGCTAGACTTCTGGATATAGGAAAGAATTAAAGAATTGCCATAAAATTTCTATTTTCGAAAGGGTAACTTTCAAACATTCGCAGGCAGTTAGTAAATACTTATGAAAACGCAGAACTTGATATAATTACAGTACGGGAATGGGTCCGTTGTGTTAACAGCAATCCCAGAGAAAAACGAAAAACTGACTTTAGTAACAAGTGCTACAGTGGCGGGCCAGCTGCTTCTGCGAATTAAGATAAAGACAAATTAATTACAGCTTAAAGAAAAACAAATGCTGTATGAAAATTCTGTGAAAGCCTCTTGGCAAGCCATGGTAGTGGCTGCAGTTTAATGTCCACCCAACGGCTTGTGCAAAGTGAGTTTCCAGAATGCTGACATGAAGGAGTAGAGAATGTTTACCCACACAGAAACTCTATAGACCCATGAAGGAAGCACTCAGGGTACAGGTGTCGTCCACTGATTATGAAAGAAAAGATGCAATTTGCAAAATGCAACCAAGAAGCTGCTATAAAGCTAAGGTATGCAAACCTTCGTTCAAAGTTGGAATGATTGAGAAGGAAGAAGATTATGTTGAAGATTGGATTTGGGATATGCTTTGTATGCTGCTATTAAATTAATTCTTATTAAAGAAGAACTTGTGTTAATTTTTAACGAATCATTACGCATTCAGGAAAATATAGATTAAGAGAAAACAGCTTTAAATTACATTGTATGGAGAGAGGAAACAGTAATTCAAATACTGGATACTTTTAAAAATTCAGTACAAATTACAAATTTTCAGCTTCCACATTTTTTCGTTGTTACTATTTGTACGTTATACCAGTTTTATTTGAGGGGTTGCGTTAATGTTTTTTCTCTCGACACCTGGAACACGTCTTCCTCTAAATCGTAGATTTTTTTCTTTTTCTGAATTCATATTGCCGATAATTTTTTTTTTGGGGGGGGGGGAGGGTGGTTATGATGTTCAATGTTTTAGGTGAATTAAATAGTGTATGAAGAGGTGATGGGTTTGGTGTGTTAGTCATTGTTGCCTTCTTTTGTGAAGATTTTGGTATGTGAGATTTTTTCAGGTTGGTCATCTTGGTTGGTCTAGGTGATAAAGACTTTGCTACTGGAGCCATGATATATGTTTTGAGTGAAAGATAAGACAGTGCCGAGGAAGAGGGGCGTACTGATGAAGGTTTTTTTGATTTTCCGTTGTTTTAGTTTCTCCTTTTTCTTAAAACACGGTTAATATCTTAATTTCATTGCTCTCATCTTGTTTTCGTAACTGGCCGGTGCATCGAACTAGTAGAAAGAATTGGACTAGAGGTTTCTTCCCATTTGGTGTAGCATTACGTCCTCAAAGAATATCCTTTACTCTTCATTATTCTTTGAGGTTTAATTCCCAGCAACATCAAAGATTTTATAACTTTGTTTTTATTGGTGTGACAAATTTTGCGCGTACCCTTTTCAACCAAAATATCGGACACAATTTTTTTTTCAACCCTCTGCAATTCCCAGCGATCTATCAAGAGCCCATTTTCATTAATAAGAGGTTTTTAACACTTGGCTCTTTCCAGGAACATGCAATGTTGATTATATACTTCGGGGGCAGAGACTTAGAGCAAGTGAGCAATTTTACGGACGCTATATTATCTTTACTGCTGCTGGTGTCGTTGTTCTTGTCCTTTTCATTCTGTTGTCTTATTTTTGGTGGGTCTATTTTTCCGGTTTCAGAATTTGGGTCATTTGCGGCCACCATAATTGTTTTTATTTTATTTTATTTTATTTTATTTTTGCCATCAATGATAATATCCTCCTGATTTTTAGTTCTTTCTCCGTTGGTCGTTTTTATTTTTATTTTTATTTTTTTTTAAACTAAGCAAAATAGCGTTAGAAATAGCGTTAGTAATTAATAAAACCACAATCCTTAATTCTGACAGAATTATCAGCTGACTGGACGAAATTTATGCGGGATTTAAACAAATTAAAATCAGTAATTCGACTAAACATACTCACGATTACACACTCATCCAGACACGACAAAAAAAAAAAACGACTCGAAAAACAAAAGTGTCGCATATCAACCAGAGAAACAACATTTTTAGTGGTCACCTAACGAGAGAAGGGACGTGGAATTAAGCTAAAAACGTAGGGGGAAAAAAATAAAGGAGGTCAATGAACATAGATAACCTAGCTAAGTTAACATGGCATAAAAACTAAAAGCAAAACAACCTAAACTAACCTATTTTGGGAGAGTCTACCAATGTTCTAATACACCGTTTCCCAATATCCTGATGTCTAACCAGCATCAAAATACCACTCTAAGTCGGTTCCTTTCTCTCGACAGATAAGCATAAAACTCACTTATCGTCGTCGCCTTCCCTTCCTGATCTTGACTTTAAGCTGATACTTAAAAAAGAAGCTTGGTTAGGAAGAGGTAAACTTCTCGTCTGCATAGAAATTCTTCCGTCACTTCGTCCATATCATGACTCGCATAGCTCCCAGGAATCAAAAGAACACATAAGACTCAGCCTTAGTTAACGACAGTACCACATTGTTAAAAACAGAACTGGCCTCAAGGACAAATAACTCTCCGCGCAAAATGGGAACCATAATACCTTCAATAAACATGCACAAATGGACTATGACCTTGCAGTGGAAAAAAGCAGGAGCCAGAGTCTCTACTGACTCACTACAACGGACGCAGCTTATAGAATTATGCAAGCCCGCTGAAAAAAGTGTTTTCAGATACAGAGGGCCATTTGCATCACCAGCTATGTGAGTATTCCCTCATCAATAGTGAGGCATTTCACCTCAGGCGCCCAAAGCCATATAGAGCAAGCCTCCTGCTTTGTTAAACCAAGCTCGCCAATCAGACCGTCTTGAACGGACCTCTCACTAATACCTGATATAATGCCTTACGGATCAATGCCAGAATATCCGAGAGGCCACCCGTCGCCCGTAAAAGTAATTTGAGAGCTAGCCGGCATTTACAATAGATGTAGCACTCACCTCATGATAAATTGTGGTTTTCCTCCTCGGACGAGTGCACGCTTCTTAGGTACGAGAAGTTCTTACTGGCGTCTTCCTTCCAGAAATCATAATTCCCATCCTATTGGGAACACATTCGATCTAGGAACGTGATGGAGGTAACAGATCTCTCAACATACATTGGAAGCTTTGCCTCCTTACAAGAAGGAGAACACGTAAGGAAATGGAAGCATGGAGAGTCTATAAAGGAGAATTGGGTAGATGTGCGAAACATACTTCAGACTTACTTTTAAAGGAAAATTCCTCAGGGATCACAGACGAACTGTGCTCTCGATCTTCTCCAGTATCTCCAACCAATTCATTTCCAGCAAGAGATTGGGACCAAACCAAACGCTGAGTATCTTGACCAGTCCGTCCAGACGAAAAACCGTCTCGTACACTCTTATCTCTTTGCCGACTTCGTCAATCTCAGCTTTGCTCGACAGAAGTGAAACGTCATCAGCATAGGCGGATTATCTAGCCGAGGTGGTAGCATCAGGTAAAGAGATTCCGCACAGGACCGGATTCGCCTTTAACTTGCGAAGGAAAGGCTCCAACTCAAGAATATAAAGCAAAAATGAAAGCAGAGAACTTTGACGAATGGAGCGAGACAATACGAAAGGCTCCGATCGTACCCCACCAATTCAATCAGTCCACCGGAGAACACGTACAGAAGTTAGATCTAGATTCAAAAGTACGGCCCGAAACCGGCGGCCGAAAGAACAGCCTCCATAAAACAAAGGGTTAATCCTATCGAATGCCTTGGACTGATCTAAATTGATCAGCGGTGCTTCGCTGTCGATTTGCACGAGGGTCAAACGTACCAAATGAAGGCTGTTCTAAATAGTCATACCCTTCACAGCACAAATCTGTTCAGAGCCAATCAAACTCGACAGGACAGCGATTTTTTAGCCAAAAATCTTGGCTAAAATCTTCAACTCTGCATTTAACATCGTCAAAGGCTGAAAGTTACCGCTCCCATCTCCACCGTTCTTCTTTCTGAGTAGCAATTTGATCACACCTCGGTAAAGCGTTGAGGTATAGATCTCTGCTTCATTCAGTTGTAAATTAGTTCCAGCAAATGAACAAGAACGAGCAACTACCTCAATTACAGTTTGTAAGGAATACTATCTAATCCAGGAGTTTTGTCCTGGCCAAGTAGCTTTAGCGTTTTTCAGATCTCAAATTCGGGGCCCTCGCCCTTAAACGCCTCAGACGCTTCGAGGTGAGCAAAGTCGGCCAAATATGCATCGCACTGAGCAGGGCTCAGACCGGGCTAGCTGGTAAACAAATCCTGAAAGTAGTGACGAAAATCCACTCATATGCCTACGTTTGTAGTCAGGTTTGCTGGCTACTGAAAACACTTTATTATACAAGAAAACTAATTATATATTAAAAATTGAAAACTTTTCTGGCTTGAGACTTGGAAATTATTGTAAGCCTGTGCAAAGTGAATTTTTAAGTAGGAGAAGAGAGTGTTTGCAGCCCAAACTCTTCTTGAATTTCATAACATACAGAAGGCCGTGGTTTTCTAATGATGGTCAGGTGAAATATGCAATGTACATATGACTGAGAATGTTTCTATAAAGCTAAGGTATACATACATTCATTCAAAGGTGGAATACCATAATTGGGGAAGGAAGGAGGCTATGTTGAGAACTATATTTGGAATTTAAAGAATGTGGTACTGATTTTGGTATGCTGCTACAATTTGCTTTAATTTACTCTTTGAACGGAACTCGTATTTTGTCTTTTGAAATGTTGCTTAGATATTTACATTAATTTTTATTTAAAACTCTGGTCAGAGACCTTTATATTTTAGTCACTTCCCTGGTGTCGATAGCACTGAATAAGATAGTCAATATATTTAGTTGGTGATGAGCAATTAATAATTTAGATGATAAAGTGGACTTGCGTTCGTATATGTGAGTGTGGGCATGTTTATGTGTGTATGCGTGTGTGCATGATTTTGTGATTGATCTACTGTTCTGGGCACCTATCAATGGAACAAGACGAGTTAGTCGCCCAGCAACCACCAACATTGATCAGCAATGTTATGCCACAGAATACCTCCCTAATGATCTTCCGACTTCGATACACGACCGTGATGGTTGGCGTAATAGACTGAGGAACGTCCGAGCTAACTCGACCGAATAAATTAAAAATACTGAATGCAGGGAACAAACGTTAATAAAAGGATTAAACATCAATTGTAACAAGGAAGAATGTATGGTTGTCAGCAAAAAAGAAACAACCTAAAACGCGAATTACAAATTAGAGATATAAAATGCATGTGCAACAATTTAAATATCCAGAAATTGTTTTAACAGAGAACGGAAAATACGACACTCAAATCCGAAGAGAGATTGAGATATCAAAAGATGTCTTCCAAAAGCTAAGTAAATTATTAGAAAACAGAAAAATCCCACTAGAAGCGAAGAAAAGAGTACTGAACTTTTATGTAATATAATTCCTCCTAAATGACAGCAAATGCTTTTTTAGATTTTGCTTGGATGTTTTTTCTTGTATTTCTTTCTGGAGCCAAAATATCTGTGATTTTTGCGTCGAAAGGAAATCAAGCTTTTAGTCTCTTCGTTAGAAAGAAAGAAAGAAAGAAAGAAAGAAAGAAAAAAACAAAAAACATCTACCATGACTAACACCAAGGTCAAAGTCTTGTTCCCATCATCGTCGTTTTCAATTCTGTGTTCGCATTCGGCAGCAACACAAACACTGACGCTGAGTCAGTCACTTGACTCACCCAATGGACGCGACTTGAATCTCGAAGAGTCTTGGAAAACGTCTTGAAAGGAACGGTCAAGTGCCTCCATCTTGAGCGTTTTCAGTTTTTAAATGATTTTTTTTTTCATATATATATATGTTACTTCTAACATTTTGAGATTTCGATGTTTTCTCTTCAAAACAAGTTACTTAGCCGAGGGAATACATTAACACAGAAGCGCTAAGAGTGGAAAGAAAGGTGGGTAAAGGAAGAAGCCGATAGGCGTGGAAGAGGTCTTATTTATATCTTTCAGATTTCATGAGTAGATAAATGAAAATAGGAGAAAATACAGAGAGGTTGATTGTGGCGTTCAATTCATATATTCCGGCTTTCTTCATTTAAAAAAAAAAGTCTTAATTTAAAATCTATGATAAGTGTACATTCAGATTCTAGAAGCTTATAAATTATACATGTTCCTATGCTGGTGGGCGTAGATTTTATACGATCAACAAATTAGGCCATTTTGTATTAGCTATGTCGCAATTGCCAAAATTATCTTATAAACTATAATTGAAATCGAAATCTTGTTACATACCCACGTCTTTTGAACGGGTGAAGAGGCTCATCCCTGTTTAGGATGTGGTTCCCGGCTTTGTTTTTTTTTTGTTTTTTTTCCAATCCTCTTTCACTTTTTTTCTTCTCTCTTTTTCTTCTCAATTGGAGTAGATAGGCTAAACTATCGCCCGGTTCACACTCCACCCACGTCTTTTTTTTTTCTTAATCAGATCACCCCGAGCAAGTCGGTAACGCCACTGATGTGCAGGGGGCTACGTAAGAGTGAAAAGATTGGAAAAAAGAAAGCTGGAAACCACATCCTGAACAGGGAACAAGGGATGAGCCTCTACACCTGTGCAATAGACGTGGGTGGAGTGTGAAAAACAGGTGAAGAGGCTCATCGCTTGTTTCCTGTTTACGATGTGGTTCCCGGCTTTCTTTCTTTTTTTTTTTTCCAATTCTCTTTTACTTTTTTTCTTCTTTCTTTTTTGTTCTCAATTGGAGTAGATAGACTAAACTATCGCCCGATTCACACTCCACCCACATCTATTGAACAGGTGAAGAGGTTCATCCCTTGTTCCCTGTTTAGGATGTGGTTTCCGGCTTTCTCTTTTCCAATCATTTTACTCTTAAGTAGCCCCATGCGCATCAGTGGCGTCACAGCCTTGCTTGGGGTGATATCATTAAAAAAATAAAACAAATAAAATAAAGCACCGTTGTTTAATCACTAAGTCACCCACTCTACTTAGATTGTTTATTATTATTATTTATTCATTTGACATAGAGTGTTAACTTACCATATCCAGTTAAGTCTATTATATCAGTTTAGTAGCTGAGATAGTTGCGTCTATAGTGGATGCTCAATTTCCTTTACAAGTAAGAATTTAGACGTGAAAGATTCGCGCAACAGAATTTTCGCACGTCACGTACGTGCAAATAGCCTTGAGAAAGGTATTAATCCATATCTTCCCCTTCCAGATATGGGTTAAATAGTAAAACAGATTGGGTTCTATAGCCCTGGTTTGCAACAGGTCGACCGCAGAAAGTAATGGCAACCTACTGCAGAAAAATCTTCTGCCCAGTTAGTTATATCTCTTTTGAGACATGATCGCCCAAGTGAATCACTTATGGCACTTAACCGACTGATTAACCTATGGGATTAGTCCAATCGAATACGTGTAAAACTTTCATTATTTTTAAAATAGAACGAGGTGTAAGACAAGGGTGTCTCTTCTCACTGGATTTATTCAACCTTTACAGTGAGATGTTTCTGAAAGAATTAGAAGTCCTACCAGGATTCGTTATTGGCAGCCATAATCTTAAAACATTAGATGTGCAGATGACAGTGTTAATAGCGGACACAGAAAGAGAAAATACAAGAACTCCTATAGAATGAAGTGGCACCATACATTAACACCGCCTCTATAGTTGGTCGAAAGTATCTCCGTTTGAAGTTGCCTGGTAGATCAGTTTTCCAATGTATATCCTTTTTATTCAAGGCTTCCCGGGCTTTAGCTAGGCAAATTGTCACATCCTTTTTCAGTAGATTTTATCTCGTTTCCTGAGTATGTAAAATATTCGACAGATTTCAGTGTTTCACTTAAAACACTTTGTATTGAGCCTTACTGCATATGAATTCAGTTTTAGAAGCATTGACAAAGTCCAACATTACTGGCAGCTTTTTGCAGATGATGTAGGAGAACTGTTACATTAAAAACGATGACTGCAGTGATAGCAAGGTAATCGGCATAGTCAATATCTGTCAACTGTTTTGTAGGAGATCGACTATATGATGATCTTTGCAGAATATATTTACTAAGACTCTGCAGCCTAAGATTGATGGAACCTACACTTGAATGTTGAGAGTTATAATTGGCATCTCCTGGACACAATATCTAACTAAATGTTTTATGAACCCGGTCATGATATTTGTATAATCTTACGTGAACGCAGATGATCTATTGTTCTGGGCACCAATGTATGGAACAAGACGGGTTAGTCGCCCAGCAACCACCAACATTGACCAGCAATGTTATGACACGGAATGCCTCCCTAATGACATTCCGACTTCGATACACAACCGTGATGGTTGGCGTAATAGACTGAGGAACGTCCGAGCTAACTCGACCGATAAAATAAAAATATTGAATGCAGGGAAGAAACGTTAGTAAAAGGATTAAACATCAGTTGTAACAAGAAAGAATGTATGGTTGTCAGCAAAAAAGAAACAACCTAAAATGCGAATTACAAATTAGAGATGTAAAAAGCAAGTACAACAATTTAAATATCCAGAAAATTTTTCTAACAGAGGCTGGAAATTACGACACTGAAATCCGAAGATACATTGAGATATCAAAAGATACCTTCCAAAAGCTAAGTAAATTATTAAGAAACAGAAAATGTTTGTTAGAAACAAAAGAAACAGCGCTAAACTGCTATGTAATATCAGTCCCTCTTGTACAGCAGTAAATGCTGGACAATGTCTTCACAGATGAAGAACAGACTTTAAGCAATAGAAATGTAGTTCTACAGAAGGATGCTGAGAATACAATACATTGAACATATAAGTAATGACTAAGTTTTAATGAAGACAGAAACAAAAAGACATATCCTTAACATTAGAAAGAGACAGTTGAAATTTCAGGAGTACATAAAGAGGAAAGAAGGCCTGAAAAATTTGACGCTCACATGACATTGAAATCAATAGGGACAGAGGAAAACAGCATATAACCTACCTGACGAGAATGTGTAAATGATAAACCAGCAAAAACAGATTCACTGTCATGGGTTTGAGCATAATTTTGATGCAGAAAATGCTACTTTAATTAAAAGAGAACGCATTTTAGTGAAACGAAAATGCATACTGAAAAATTTTCATCCTTAGATCATCCACACTAAATTTAGACCCAGATACTTACATTTCACCTTTCTTTAATTACAAAAAAAAAAAGATAAAAACATAAAGAAAGAAAACAAAAGTAAATGCAAATAGCTATACTATATACCTAAAAATATTTTTTAAAAAATAAATTTAAAATTTCATCATCTCCTCTCCATCACATCAATATAAACATCGCTTTGATTAGATGAAGTCCTAAAGGATGAAACGTGTCACAATTTTTTTTCACTCTTTGTCATAGGTTTTCGGAATAAACTGCATCTAGAGATTATATGCAAATGAGGTATTGTCAAATATTTTATGTAAAATTCATAGATATGAGTTATCCAATGAAATAATTTATGCTATTATGTATAGCGTGTAAGCATGACAGCAATTAAGTCCCAATTTCCAATTTCAGATTGATAGTTAGAAAATACTAATTATTAATTCAGTAATTCTAGCAATTTGCAGTGTCAAGAGATTATTTGCAAGAACTAGAATTTAGTATTATGGCTCGTAAAAAAGAACTAGCAATGAATGAAAAGAATTATATTAATTAAAGAAATTAGCAAAGGAAAGACTTCGCTTCAAATTCCTAAGGATTTGAAAAGGGATCATCAAACAATCAAGAAAATATGTCAAATGGGAATTCAACCAAGGAAAAAAAGTCTCAGGCTGAATTCAGGAATTTAATAAAGTGAGATCTATCACATATCTAAAGAGAATTAATAAGAAACCCAAATGCGTCAAGTGCGTTCATATTTAAGGCTAATGAAGCCCCTATAGTGTCAAGGGAAACAAGGTGTAAAGCATTAAGGAAGTTTGCTGATGTAAAAAAAATCAAATAAAGAAACCCATTTTAACAAAAAACAAAACATAAGGAAAGAAGATTGCAGTGGGCAAAAAAATACATGAAAACTGATTTCAGTAAAGTGCCTTTTACAGACGAATCAAGGATCACCCTCGATGGGCCTGATGGATGGGCTCGATGATGGGTTTGCAAACAACATGACTCAAGATAATTTTTAAATGCCAACAAGGCGGCGGTGGGATCATGATATAGGCTGGGATTATTGGTAATAAACCCGTGGGTCCATTTAAAGTGAAAAACAGGGTTAAAATGAATTCCAAAAGTTACTCTGATTTTCTAGATGAATATTTCTTTGAATGGCCTGATAACCAGTCTTTAGCCAAGCGTAGATCTATGATCCTTATGCAAGACAACGCACCAAGTCCTGCATCAAAGTTTACTAAATCCTGGTTGAAAGAAAACTGATTTGTTGAAGATTCTCTTATGGACTGGCCTTCAAATAGCTGTGACTTGAATCCCATTGAGAACCTGTGGAGCATCCTCAAGAGAGATATTTATTCTAATGGTAAGACAACTCAGAAGCAAGTGTGACCTTTGGGAAGCAGTTAAAGTTGCTGCAAACAACTTACCAGCCGCTAAAATTGCAAATCTAACATCAGATGTTGATAATAGGCTGCTAAGAGTTATTGAAAAGAAAGGAGCATTTGTGTAATAGATTTTAAGAGGTTCTTATTATCTTTTGTTAATATATCTTTTATTTTTAAAATAAAATTTTTTTTTTAATGTTTTTCCTTTAAGAAATTGGCGAATTTGTTTTAAAATAACATCATTATAGGATTTTTAGCATAAAAGACGCAACTCTTTATACCAATTAATAACTTGCATATAATCTATAGACACAGTTTAGATAGATAGATAGATAGATAGATAGATAGATACGAACCGAGATACATACATACATAATACATACATATATAATACATACATACGAAATGACTGATATATATATATATATATATATAGATAGATAGATAGATAGATAGATAGATAGATAGATAGATAGATAGATACGAACCGAGGTACATATATACATAAATACATACATACACACATACGAAATGACATAGATAGATAGATAGATAGATAGATAGATAGATAGATAGAAACCCGACAATATCATAGAAAAAAAATAAAGAACCAAGTAGGAATTGTGTCTTAATCTAACATGTTTCAATTTTATTAAAGCTTCTTCAGCGATCTATTTAAAGACAAAAGATGAAAAATATTTTTAAAAATTAAAAAAAATACAACTTGTCAGTATACTGGAATGTTTATTGGGTATGTATAGAAACGCTTCTCTGATTATATGTATATGTGCGTGATAATACAGGTGTCATGTATATTAAAACGGTGGGCTATTTATTTAAATATGTATGTGAGAAAATCTTGGATGGTGTGAATGTGTGTGTTTATTAGACGGTGACTTTAGTGCATGTGTGTAAAATAAAACGAAATTTATTTCCGTTTAAATTTGTAGCGAAATAACATATACAAGTGTCATGTTTGTAGCCAATTTATTTTTTGTTTGTTTGTTTTTAGAAATAAATATTGAGAAAACTTTCAAACTTTCTCCACTAACCCAGAAAGTTTCAAACTTCTCTACTACCCGCACTATTTCATCCTCAACGCTAAAAAACAAAATCCACAAAGCCCAAAACACCAATACTCAACAAAATTACACAAATTTCTTAATACTGCCTTCCAACAATCTTTCAGCTGAACTCACAAACACATTAGCTATCACAAACACTAGAACCGTTACCACCACCTCGAAGACTATTAGTGATATAAGCAGGCGAAGAAAGATACCAAACACCAATTCAAAAGCCGGGACTTATCAAATAAAGTGTGTACAATGCAAAAACGTGTACATAGTGGAGACATTACATGATCTGAAACCTCGGATCTACGAACAGAAAAGAGGTTTACGTTTGGACATACGGTCCAACTCTCTTGTATTAATTTGAGACGACGTGAGACAATAATTTGGATTTCTCTAATGCCAGTTTAATTTAAAAAAATAAATCTTTAAAGAGAAAGTGCTTTGAATACATATTAATAGCATTACTACTAAGGATAACCTCCAAAAGGACGTGCGTTGTGGTACAGTGAATATCGGCTTGGAACGAGAAACCGGAGAGCCGAGTTCGAATTCCAGTTGAATCCATTGTATTCACTTACGCGCAAATACCATTGGGAAAGGTATTAATCCGTCTCTTCCTTCCAGTTATGGGTTAAATAGCAGGACAGATTAGGTTCTATAGCCTTGATCGGCAACCAGTCTACCGCAGAAAGCAATGGCAACCTACTGCGGGATAATCTTCTACCCAGTCAGTCATGTCTCTTTCGAGACATGATCACCCAAGCTTGTATCACGTATGGCACTTAACTGACTGACTAACTATAAACACTCGCTTAAAACATTACATCACTTCCCCATCTTTCTATAAGTCTATACTTGATGAATCCAAATTATATTCACCAATATATATAAATAATAAATGTAATAATTCTTCGATATATTTTTCTAAATAATTCATAACACTATAATAATGTTCACTATATGCACTGTTTTCTGTATTAGATATAATAATAATGTATTTTAATATATACTAATTAATAATTACAATAATTTTCTCCTTATATTACATAATATATTATGTCTTAATATATGATGTTCTCGATATTATATATAAATTATTAATTATAAATTAAAATGTATGAATCCTACTATATATATATATATATATATATATATATATATATTATGTGTTGTTTGTAATAATTTTTTAAAAACATTATTTGTATGTTTTATATAAAATACTAATTTTAGAACAATTTTATTTGGGTAAAATATATAATATGATGTATATTGAATGTAATGAATTATTTCGAAATAATATTCTGAAAAATTATATATATATATATATATATGTGTGTGTGTGTGTGTGTGTGTGTGTGTGTGTGTGTGTGTGTGTGTGTGTATCTATATATAAGTTTTCAGAATAGTATTCAGAAAAAATTATATATAGATATATGTATAATTTTTCAAAATATTATTTCTAAATAATTCATTACATTCTCTATATAGGTCATATTCCAGCATCATCATTTATCCATCACACCCAATGGTGCATAGGGCAGCAACTTTTTGTTGCTGTTTCTGTAACAAACTGTTTTTTGTTTTTTTTACGGGGCAGGGTTGTTAGCCCTCCGCCCAACCATAACCCCCAAATCTGGAGGACCAGTGGACCATTCTTGGTCCTTGCGTTTACAGCACCTGGTATTCCCAACTGATCACCCATTTAAGTACTGACCAGGCTCGATGTTGTTTAACTGCGGTAATCGGACGGGAACCGATGCATTCAACACGATATAGCCGTAGACACAAAATAATTCAAAATAATTCATTACATTCTTTATATACATCATATTCCATACTTTACAAAAATAATATTGTTCTAAAAATTAGTAATTTAATATAATGCATACAAATAATGTTTTAAAATGATGATTACAAACAATACATAAAAATTAAATATTATAATGTTTCTGAATATTATTTTTATTATTTCTTTATATTACTTTAATATAGTATTTAACATAAAAATACCGCTTAAATTATTAGTAGTATAATTAGATACAAATTAATTCAATGACATATTCCAACCGCCAAAACTTACTAAATTCAAATGACACGTGTATTTGCACGCATACATATATATAAACAGACCAGCGTTCTTATACATACACACACTTACATTTAAAATAATCGTCTATTGCTTTATTACACGTGATACATATCTTGGCTCACAAAAATCAGTCCGCAAACAACATTCCAGTATACTGGCTCTGTGTTTTTAAAAACTGAAAATAAAAATCATCTCTTGTCTTTAGACAGATTTCTGAAGATACTTTAATAAAAGTGAAACGTGTTAGATTAAGACACATTTCCTACTTTCCTACTTTATATTTATTTATTCTATCATTTATATATATATATATACGCATCGCTCATGATACGCTAAAAGTCTGCCTCATTCTACAGAGCGTCCATAGCTCACAGGTAGAATCACCGACTGACGCCAATTCGGTCGGGTTTCAATCCTGGGTTAAAAGCAATCGAATGTGTAACCGTACTGAGCTGTGATACAGCGAAACAGATCTGTTTGCGGATGACTATATATATATATATATATAGAGAGAGAGAGAGAGAGGAGCGAGAGAGAAAAAGAGAACTAAGACATTGTAATACCAGAAATGTTGCCAGTCAGTAAAAGACTGAAAATAAGCATTTAAGGCAAGTAATTTCAGTTGAATTTCTTGCGTTCACTTACGCGCAAACAGCCTTGGGAAAAATATTAATCCGTCTCTTCCCTCCAGCTATGGATCAAATAACAGAACAGATTAGGTTCTATAGCCTTGTTTGGAAACCAGTCTGCCACAGAAAGTAATGGCAACCTCCTGCGGGAAAATCTTACGACCAGTCAGTCATGTATCTTTCGAGACATGATCGCCCAAACGTGTATCATGGACGGCACTTAACTGACTGACTGAATCTTTACCAATAAAAAATGAGCTCGGTATCAGAGATAGAATATTAATAGAATTAATACAAATAATAGATAGATAGATAGATAGATAGATAGATATTTTGTAAGCGCCGCTTAGATGTGGCACAAGGCCGAAAGTATGGGGTACACAGGCAAGAGGGACAGAGAAAAACAACGCATAACCTACTTAGCAAGCTTGAGTAAATAGATGGCGGAACAGGATTTAAGAGAGATAACAAAAGGAGAAAATCTATTAGGACCTGCAGGAAATTATGGAGAACCATGATCGCCTATGTCCGCATCTGTTGTGAAGATTTTCTGCGGTAGGTTTCCAATTCTTACTGCGTTATACTGGTAGCCAACCAAGGCTATAGAACCCAGTCTATCTTGACTGATAAAAAAGATAGCTTCATACCTTTCTCAAGGTACAAAAATTAATTTAAACTCGGCTCACTCGTCAATCCGAGCAGTTATCTATTACGCCACCATATCAATCGTATAGATTATTATTGGCTATTTGTATAAACGTATCTATACTAAAATGGACAATGTCCCTATTTCTGAAAAGGCTGTTAGAGTTCAATATGTGCGACGTCTCTTTCAACCTTTTTTCTATTGTTGTTTAACTATTGTCTGAATCCCACAAGAGCTGATGGCCAACATCTTCCCTAAACACAGTGAGAGCTATGCATGAATTCAACGTTTCACAAGTGAAATCTGAGGCAAAAACATCAGAAAGCTTGTAAGTATGACAGACAAGGTTGGTATCAGTCAGTTATGTGCCATACGTGATACACGCTTGGGCAATCATGTCTCGACAGAGATATGACTGACTGGGCAGAAGATTATCCTGCAGTAGGTTGCCATTACTTTTTACGGTAGACTGGTTGCCGACCAAGGCTATAGAACCCAATCTGTCCTGCTATTTAACCCATAACTGGAAGGAAGAGACGGATTAATACCTTTCCCAAGGGTATTTGCGCGTAAGTGAATAGAATGGATTCAGCTGGAATTCGAAATCGGCTCCCCGGTTTCTCGTTCCGAGCCGATATCCCCTGTACCACAAATAACGACAGGAACTGTGACAACGGCTCTGGTTGTAACATTTAGAAATATCGGTGTACAGTTAGGAGTATACGCATAATATCGCAAAAGAGAAAAGTCAGAAATTCGTCTTGCTATCACTTAATTCCCAGGTGATGCTTCTAAAAACGGATCTGTGGAGCGAGTGGATAATAAGAATAAACCTGGTTCAAGAATGAGACAAAAAGATTAGTAGTAGCAGTATGAGGAGGACGAGTTTTACCAGAATGAGGAAAGAGAAGAGCTATACGAAATAATGGTAATAATACTGACAAATTCTACAATTTAGCGACGGTGGAGGAAACTGCTGGTCACTCCCTCACGCTAATGGTCATTTCAAATTAACAGCAACTCTTTATATCCAGCCACTGCTTCTCCGACAACCAAATAAATCGCCAATATTCAAGCAGCCGCCAATATTCTGCTCTGTTTAGTCGGACCGTTATCATAAATATGCGCCCCGATGTGTGTTGCTGGACTTAACGAATGATATAAGTCAGGAAAGGTGCAGGTAATAGCCTCGTAGAGTCAGGGGTGCCATAGGTGGACGGCGCTGGGACCCCCACCCCCACCCCACCCCGCACATGCATCCTCATCTTTCCACCTAAATGACAAAATCAAAATCGTCTTTTACATCTCTGCTTAACTGTTTTTCAGCTGTCTCTACCAGATCCCAACCACCTAACCTTAAGCTACCGGCCGTTGACAAATACGCACTCGATTGGTTTCACAATTGAAGGTGGCAGACGATCGATCACGTGACCAGACGGATTTTTTGAAAGTTTATTAAATTTTTAAATTGTTTCTCTTTCCAGTTTGTCTTCCTCACTTTCTTTATTTTTCCGAAATTGAAATTTCTTTCTTTCTTTTTTCTTTTTTTTTTCTTTCTGTCTGTCTATCTTATATCTTATATCTTTCTTGTTCTCATTTTTAATTTTAATATTATTGATTACCTTACATTCTTTGGTAAGTTCTTTTTTTTTTTTCATTTTATTTTTTGTGTGTTTTCATTTCAGTCAGTCAGTCAAGTGCCATACGTGATACACGCTTGGAGCGATCATGTCTCGAAAGAGACATGACTGATTGGGCAGAACGTTATCCCGCAGTAGGTTGTCATTGCTTTCTGCCGTAGACTGGTTGCCGACCAAGGCTATAGAACCCAATCTGTCCTGTTATTTAACCCATAACTGAAGGGGAGATACGGATTAATACCTTTCCCAAGGGTACTTGCGCGTAAGTGAACGCAATGAATTCAACTGAAATTCGAACTCGGCTACCCGATTTCTCGTTCCGAGTCGATATCCACTGCACCACAACGCACGTCCTTTCTTAATTCATCATTAATTTTTAACATTTTAAAGAAATTTATATAATCCATTTTAATTGTTTTGTTTTTTTTTTTGTGTGTGTGTGTGTGTGTTTTTTCTTTTTTTCTTTACATTTTAATCTTTTCGCTTTCTGTCTTTTTCTCATTAGTTCATGGATTCCTTTTACTTTCTCTTCTTTCTTCTTTTTATATCTTTTCTTTAAACTATTTCTATTCATTTTATTCTTTCTTATTAAATTCATATTTCTTTTATTCGTTTTATTTTTCATTCTTTTCTCGTTTTGTTTTTGTTTTCAATTCTGAACGTTTTTTTAAATTTCTCACATTTATTCCCCAGTTCTTTTCCTTCCTTCCTTCCTTCTTTCCTTCCTTCCTTCCTTCCTTCCTCTCCTGCTCATCTTCCTCCTTCAAAATGACAATCTTTCAACCTGGTCACAGATCCTTTAAACCATTTGGCCACACTCCCTTCTTCCTCTCCTTGATTCATCCTCAACCACATTTCTTCACCCCCGGATCGTTTTATATTTGATTCCTTATGCAGATTTCCTTAATGACGAGTGTCTCTTGCATTTCCAGCCAATGGCATGTTTTCGGTTGTCTTCGCTTGTCAAATAGAAGCACGATTGCTCATTAGATTCTCATTCAAGCCTGGAGACGATGGTTCGTTTAGGCGGAGGTGCTCTGCGTTGCTCAGCAAACCGATGGTCTAAGTCTAGCAACCCTGAAGCCTCTTAACGTAAACCTTCTTAAATGTGAAAGGAGCGATCTCGGCGTGAAGCGGTTCGTTTGACTGACGACACAGAGTATCCTATTAAGATTATAATTGAAAGAAGAGGAAAGGAATAGAAAAGGGGGAAGTAATGGGGAATGAAATGTAGACTGTAAAAGAAAGAAAGAAATCCAAAGAGTAAAAAAAGAAAAAGTTAGACGATAAAGTTAAAAAAAAAGAAAGAAAGAAAGAAATGATAAAGAAATTCAAATAATGAAAAAGTATAAAAATAAAAAATTAAGAGAGAAAGGACGAAGATATCTAAATTTCAAAAAGTAAAAAATGTATAAAAAGAAGAAAAGAAAGAAAAAGGAAGATAGAGAGAAAAATAAAGAAATTAAGAAAGGATAAAGAAACCTCAGGATGTGCGTTGTGGCGCAGTGGATGTCAGCTTGGAATGAGAAATCGGAGAGCAGAGTTCGAATTCCAGTTGAATTCGTTGCATTCACTTACGCACAATTACCATTGGGAAAGGTATTAATCCGTCTCTTCCCTCCAGTTATGGGTTAAATAACAGGATAGTTTGGGTTCTATAGCCTTGGTTGGCAACCAGTCTACCGCAGAAAGCAATGGCAACCTACTGCGCGATAATCTTCTGCCCAGTCAGTTATGTCTCTTTCGAGACATGATCACCCAAGCGTGTATCACGTATTGGCACTTAACTGAAAGGAACTCAAATCGTAAGAAAGAAAAAGGTATAGTAGACACGAGAAATAAAAATATATTAGAAAGAAAGGAATCCAAAAATTAAAAAAGAAAAAAGTGTCTTCGACAAAAAATGTATTACAAAGAAAGAAAGAAAGAATTAAACAAGCAAAAAAGAAGAAGAAAAAAGATAGTTGCAAAAGAAGGAAAGGATAATGATGTCAAAACAATAAACAGAAAAATAAAAGCGGGATTTCAAAGAAAGAAAGAAAGAAAGAAAGACAGATATAAAAGAAAGAAATATGCATTCACCATTTTAGAAAAGTGTTCAATCATAATTGTCTTCTCAAATGACTGTGCTTTTTTTTTCTTCTGCGTCACAAGGACGGGAGACGTGTCATCGGAAATAAGACAAATCTAAAGTGTCAATAACCAACCAACGAAGTACAATGCCACATTATGGAGTTACACTCATAATAAGCATTGAATAAATAGAAGTTAATTAAAAATGAAATAGCAATGTCTCACGTAGCCGAATCATTGAACAGATTCATAACTTCTTTGCACAATAAACTTGCCACTTGTACATTATGATAAAAAAGTGACTTTGCTTAGGCGAAAGATTCCTCGGCAGAGAAAATGGAGAAGTATAACTGATAGAATATATTAAAAAACTTCTAACAATGGTACACTTCATCGTTCTAAAAACCCTAAAGATGCCAATGTTCATGGAACCTCACCTTCAAATCTAATACACAAAGAAGCATTTCTTGGCAGAGGGAATCTGTCACCCATTTAACACAGAACTTAAAGAAAATTCTATGTTGTCTCTGGTTATTGCTGGGTTGTGGAAGGAAATTTTTGAACATGGCCTCGTGTCGGGTACACAATATTTAGATACAATTATAAGCATTTGAATAGAGGGGTCATTGATAAAATAGGAGTTGTGGTGTAGTAGATATCGGCTAGGGACGAGAAATCGGAGTGCTGAGTTCGAATTCCAGTTGAATTCGTTGCATTCACTTACGTGTAAATACTATTCCGAAAGGAATTAAACTGTCTATTCTCCCTTCAGCTATTGGTTAAATAGCAGGACAGATTAGGTTGTGCAACTTTGGTTGGTAACCAGTCTACCACAGAAAGTAATGGCAACTTATTGCGGGAAAATCTTCTGCCTGGTTAGCCATGTCACGAAAAAGACATGATGGCCCAAGCGTGTGTCACGTATGGCATTTAATTGACTGACATTGGTAAAAGGTTCGTCGTTACTTTTCTAATCTTGTCTTAATATATTTGGTCACCTCAAAAATAATCATTTTTTTCAAAGAGTTCTGTGTAATCTGAGATCATGTGAGAAGCCCCCTCGCTTTCTGTGCGTGTACGTAAGTTTCCTTCATGGCGCAGACAATCAAGACTCTCCACATCTTCACGTCTTTTGCTGCTTTCAGCAATATTTACTTATTTGAGATGACGTTTTGTCTTTGTGAAAGTTTTACCTATATCTGTTCGTTTCATTTTTTCACGAAAGTCATCCGCTGTTTCTCGATGTCTTCGGTGTGCCATTTGAGTGTTAAATTCCCCAAGCATTCTGTTTTCACTTATAGGACTTTTTAGGACTTGTTCTATTCATTAAAGATTGTCAAATAGGTTATGCCATCTACTTGTCTTCAATGGTTTCTTTGATTATTAAATTCTCCAAGCTTTCCTTCTTCATTATACATGTAGCCTAACTAACCCATGTAAATTCCCTTATAGAATTTTAAAAAAATAATTTATCAGGTTTATCAGTATAAAAGAAAAAGTCAGAGTAAAAGAAAAAAAGGGAAAGATGATGATGATGATGCAAATTTTAATGAAGTTGTTCAATTGGAACGGGGACATAAATTATCCATTTTTTTTTTCATTTTTTATCGTATGATTTTCTTAATCAAATTTTATGAAAATTAATAGTTGTCCCGTTTGTTATGTAAATTAATTATAAATTAATCCAGATATGCCTGCACAAACAAATCTAATTTTTTTTTAAAGTAAAAGAATAAACAAAATTTTTGCAAGTCGTAATCTGAAATGTTTATTCGATAGTAATATTTGAAAAAAAAAATGGCCTTGGTGAGGCTGTTGACTGCACCAGGCTATACGCTCTCTCCCAGAAAATATAAGTAAGAATAAAGTCAGTATAAACAATAAGTGGGTTATGTGGGTGGTGAATAAACAAATGTGTGCGTGTATTCACTATTACTATAAACGTTAATTCTTAGTGAGAACACGCGTTTGAATTAATATCCGTGTTTTATATTTTCTTAAACAGTGAAATTAATATCAACCGACGAGAAGACCTACCAAAGAAAAGTAACCGAATAAAGCCATTACCGATTTAGCCACGGGAGATTGTCATGATAAAGCATAATATATTCGTAACAGCACGGTTCGGCTATAAGAGTAGTTTCTCTGGCAGATAAAACATGGATACAGGTTCGATTCTCGTCAAGATACACGTTTTGTTTTCTGTAGTAAGACTTGATTTATGCCGGTTGAGATTAATTTCATTGTTTTTAACAAAAATACGGAACAGCAACTCAAACACGGGTATCCACTAAAAATAACGTTCATAGTAATAAAAATAATGTTATATTAAAAATCCATTTAAATATATATATGTGTGTGTATATACACTTATTTATAAATGGAACTTTGTCTGTGTGTGTGTGTCTGTGTGTATGTCCGTTAGCTATAGACTCCGAAACGGCTGAACCGATTTTCTTGAAAATGTACACAGTTGTACTATAAGCGTCTGCGAGTGTTCTTAGCTAGGTTTATCAAATATAAATCAAATATAAAATCGATAATCGAAACAATCAGGTTATAGAAGGAGTGGTCCGATTTTAATCAAATTTGATACACTCATAGACAAAGAGATACGAAACGATATTCAGAAGTTTGAAGGTTGCAGTTCTATCCTTGGATGACTTATTTGACTCCGATATTGAAAATCGATACCCGATATCCAACCGGTCTGATCAAAATCAGTTTTTCAGCTCTTTTATTTTAGTTTTTGCTTCGGGTTTGGCTCTAAGTAGGTATAAATGTAGTTCTTAGTCTCAGCCATGATACCATTTACTCAGAGGACTTATTTAGCCTTCAAAATTCAGTTTACGACGAAAAAAAACTTATTTGATATCGATACCAGGAAATCAAAATTTGACTTACATCCATTCATTTTTCTTTCAGTCTACGGTTTCGCTTTAACTGGAAACAACTATTGCTCTTAGTCTTTTGTGCCAACGTCTAAAGAGTCTGAGCTCCAGTATCATGGATTAGTTTTTAAGCTTTCATTACACCCGAGCAACGCCGGGCTATACTGCTAGTATATATATATATTAAATTTATTTAATATATTTATTTTATTATCCAATTTATTTAGTATATATATATATATATATATATATATTAAATTTATTTAATCTGATCTATATATATATACATAGGTCAGATTAAATAAATTGCAAACATTGGGTCTACATATTTTTAATAAAATCCGTTCATACTCACGGATAATCTTTCGCGTATTATAATTGAAAGATGCCAGAAATGAGCTGTAACCTTGACAGATGTTATTATCATTCATTTCTCAATGTACCCAAGTACTTTCAGTCTCTTTCTGACATCATCTTCAGGGATGTGAGTTATAGTAACGAAAAATAACCTCAAAACCATGTTGCTAAAAATTACTGTAATTTTTTTTCTCCTTCAAATATAAGTGTTAACAAATTGCTAGTGTTCATTAGAACGTTAAAATTATCCAAAATTGATTTTTTTTTTTATTTGTTGAAATGTCATCGTTATGCACATGTTAAAGCATAAAAAAAACTGTTCTTTTTACAAACATTTTAGAACTTTACTACAGTATTCACAGCTGAATATATTAATTGATAATAAAAATATTTTAAGCTACGCTATACTTTAAGTTTTAAGGTAATCTGTATTCATGGGTTAAAGTGCACGATATAAAAAATATAGCGTGTATAAAGCATAAAAAGGATTATAAGGTCAACACCCTTTAGCGACTGACTGTTTCATGCTTAAACGCTATTTTGCAGGCCTAAAGATAAAAGTTTAAGCTTGAAACAGACTTTCACCGCTGGATGCTGATTTCAATATCCAACTATATATAAGAGATAATAAATATACTCGCGTCGAAAAACCTTCCACGGATCTACGAAGAAGGGAAAAATGGTTTTAAAAAAAGAAAGAGCTAAGTACATGAACATCAGTCAAAAGAGTTCGGACCGAGTCAGCACGTAACCCAAAGAGAAAAGCCCGACACGAGTAATCAACTAACAAAAATGCGCTCAATACTTAGGTAGAGCGGAATAAGTAAAGAATACCTAGTGAGCCAGACAGACCTACCTAGGTTTCACCTAAACGGATCGTCCGGGAAAGCTGGCTTCCCAGACGATTCGTTTAGGTGAAACCTAAGTAGGTCTGTCTGACTCACTGGGTATATATATATATATATATAGAGAGAGAGAGAGAGAGAGAGAGAGAGAGATCAGTAAAAGTAAATAACCCTGAAGAATTACAATAATGCCTTCACGAAACTTCAAAGTCGGCATGACTGAAATAACTCTGGTCAGATAAGTGACAAACTTCCTCATGTTAATTATATTAACGCTTTACTCTTATATTCGTATCGAGCACTCTGTGACAAAAATCTGCTTGCCTAAAATGCTTTTTTTACTCATAAACTATTGAAAAGAAACTCCAATTTTAGCACTAATCATCATTACAATTTAACACTACATATGTGTGTGTTTAAGTTAATATATTTTACGCAATATTCTTTTCAACATAATCTCATTCTTTGTCATTTCATTTAAGTCAACGCTTCTCCATTAATCAAGTACATGGTAGATTATACAGTGTAAATTTTAGATTATATGTCCAGCTACGGATTTAATGATTGATGCTTTCTCTTATAGTTTCCATTTAGCCTTTGATGCCAGCAGAAGATTTTTCACCCCTACTAAGTAAAAGTCATCGTTTCGACTGTTGAACTTCAAGACTATCAGCCCTCTTCATTACCGTTCCACGGTCATTACCTTCAGTCTGCGGTACTCAAGTTTTTTTGGTTTTTTTGGGGGGGGGGGGTTTTTTTTTTTCGTATTATTTTTTGTTTTTCTTCCTTTCTTGCTTAATTTATTTTTGTATTCTTTCTTATTCTTCAAATGTCATCATTTTCTTTCTTCTTATCCTTTCTCTTTCTCTTCTTCTCTTACGTTTTCCCTCTTTTTGACCTTCTGTTTTCTCTTTCACCTTTATATTCTTTTCTTCTGTCTCTCTTCTTTTTTCTCTCCTCCTCTGCTTCTTTAATTATTCCCTTCCATTTTTCAGCCTATTTCCTTTTCCTCTCTTCTTCTCCATGTAAATATGGGTGAGGTCAGACTGGACGCTTTTTTCAGAATTGCCAGGCCCTGTTCAAATCGTAGTGCCGATGAGGAAGTCTTAGAAACGACTGAACAACAAACAACTCCTGGAAACACTTAATAGCGGCCATATTTCTTGTTGATCCTCGTTTATTTGTCAGGGAATCAGTTAGCCTTTGACAAGCTCCGTTCTTAACTGTACGCCAAACGGACATTTTAACAAAATGGACGTCAAAAGTTAATAAATCATCTTGACGGAGATCAATGACAATTAAACTTAAGCACATATATAACTTGGCTTTATCTATTTTAACTTGACTCCTTTCCTCACTTTTTCTACAAATATTTATCTCTACTTTATTCACTAGTTTACCCGTTCTTTCTCTTTCTTGTTCTCGCTTTTTGTCCACTGTACTTAGTAGCATTGTTTTCTCTTTTTTTCTCTCTCTCTCATTTCTTGTTATTTTTTCTTTCACCTTCTTTCCACTCTATTAAACTTCTTTTTTTATTTTTCATACCAAATTTATTTCTCTTTTTCTATTTCGTTCACATTTCTTTTGACTTTTTTTTTCACTCAATTCTTATGATTACAATTGTCGCTTGTGCTTTTCTCTAGATTATCTCTTGATTTCATGCTTACTTTTGTTTTTTCTTTTTCTTTATATTATCTGTCTCTCTTTTCTTTATTTGTTTATCACTTTCTTTTTTCATTCTTTCTTTCTTTCTTTCATTCATTTTAATATCTTTTCTCTTTCTGTTTTGATACTTTTTACCTTTCTTTTATTTCTTTTTTCTATCCTTCTGTAATTTTCCTTGTTCGTTTTGTTCTTTGTTCATTTCCACTAATTTTTTCCCTCCATTTTAAATTCACCCCTCCTTCTATTTTTCTTCCTTTCTCTTACGCATTATTTCTTTCATTCTATCTTCCATTTCCTTTCTCTCTTCTATAATTTATCCTTTAATTCTTTACACGAGTCTCTCTTGTTGGTTGAACAAGGAGCAAGTTTTCTACAGGCCTGTAAATATTTGAGAAGTATTATGGATGCTGATTAGAAATGTGTACATTAGGATGGTAATATAACACAATCTTCTAGATCTTTAGTTTCTAACATATTGCTGTACTTGTAAAATCTGTCCTACACTGATGATAAAAATATCTATCATTAATGCTCTAGTTATTTCGTCATATATATATATATATATATATATATATATATATAGATATAGATATAGAGATAGATAGATAGATATATAGATAATCAATAGAGATAGATAGATAGATAGATATATAGATAATCGATAGATAGATAGATAGATAGATAGATAATCAATAGAGATAGATAGATAGATAGATAATCAATAGAGATAGATAGATAGATAATCAATAGAGATAGATAGATAGATAGATAATCAATAGAGATATATAGATAGATAGATAGATAGATAATCAATATATATATATATATATAGATAGATAGATAGATAGATAATCAATAGAGATAGATAGATAGATAATCAATAGAGATAGATAGATAGATAATCAATAGAGATAGATAGATAGATAGATAGATAGATACCTTCACTAAATCGCCAAAAAAAAAAACCAATGAAAAAAGGGTAATAAACTTAAAAAAATAACTTTTTTCCATCAAAATGTTTATGTCATTATTAGAAGGAAAGATCAAACTATTCTTAATTATTATCTTTTTTAATTTCTTAATCCTTTTTAACACGTTCGAAATTTTGGTCAAATCTTGATTTTATTTTCGTTAGCGGGGAGCCAAATCGTTACGAGAGTTTACAATGGAAAACGTAATATTACATAACACACTTTTTTTTCTGGTGACAAACACATTAATTTTGAAATTCTTGCAAAAATCAAATTATTGTTGGATTTTAATGAAATTTTCAGACGTTACTCACAAATAAATGCAATTAGTTTTTAAATTATTATTTTAAAAAAAATATAAGTAAAATAGTTTTCTTTACACCTGTTACCTCACTTCACGTATATTGATGAAATTTCAAGAAGTTAAATTTTGTAGGCAAAATTGTTTTATTAGTCAAACGCAGGACTTAATGGGGAATATAAATCATGAATATTTTTAACCATTTAGCCCCTTTTGCCGAAAATCTGATCCGAATAGTAAAATAAAAAGTGCAATAAAACTAATTGCTTTAATAAATAATATGAATTTCACACATTATAGTCTGAAGAAAAATTTTATTTCGATTAACAATGAAATTTTAAAAGAATTGTTTTCACTTTTGTTTTTTAATTATAATATTTTATAAAGATTCAAAAATATTTAAAAATATTTCTAAAACTTGTTGGTAGGTTATAAAGGGAAGGCTATAATTACCAATCGAAAATTGAAAAGTTTAATAGAAATCATCTAGCCATCGTATTCTAAAAGTAATTTTCAACATTTTTGTGAATATTTAAAGTTTTTTGTTTTGTTTTTTTTGTATGGTAATTTCTATGTGTACATTAAAAGGTCTTTTGCTAATAGGGTTTCCCCCCTTTACCGGAAGAAAGTTTGTGCAAACATGTTACTTGTGATCGTCATGAACTTATCTTATCTCACATCTCTTATTGACACATCTCAAATACGGCGTACAGGTAAAAAAAGTTCAACTCTGTGATTAAGAAATAGTTTTATTCTAAATTTCATGCTATAAATATGTAATTCTTGTATAAATCATATTAATTTAACAGTAAATTTGCTAATTTTTAAATGTGTCACAGATGTATATTTTATTTTTGCTAGATTTTTAAAACCGAGTATTAACTTTTGTTTATAAATGTGTCAGTCGCTTAAAAATGTCCGAAAAATTTAAAAATTTAAAAATCGAAAAATTTTTATTCAATCGATATAAATTGTGTTTGAAATTCGCCAGAGTACTTTGCTCACTGGAAATAGTAAATTTAATCATTTAGCTTTCAATTAAAACTAAAATAAAAGTTTCAAGAAAACTTGTTTTATTTTTAAAAATTCCATCTAAAAGTAAGATATCAAAAATGAGTGGAGGTACCTAAAATGTTGAGTTTTCAGAATGTTTAACGTCAAGATTGTTGGAGTTTTTTCAGTAGTTTTACTGATAAAGGATGTTTTGAAAAGCAGTTTTTTATCGTAAAGTGCTTCATATCGTAGTAGAGAGATAACGTTGATAGATTTAATGCAAATAATTTGCTACTTTAACTGAGCAGATTCATGCCTACTTCGAAGTTTGCTGAGGACACCATTTTGATATCGTTACTCACGTGGACTGTTCTTTTTTTTTCTCGATTCGCTGTCATGCCCCGTTTTTTTTTTGTTTTTTTGCTTTTTTTTTAAATATGAAACTTCGTGTAATTTTATATTTTGTCGTGAAAGTGGTCTTATTTGCGATTGTTTGATTTTCTTTTTGTTGTGCAGGTGTTTGATTTCTTTTTATTGCTTTTTAATGTACGCGTGAATGGGTATTCAACCCAGCCCTGATGAGTGACGACATCATAATTGTATCCTCACGAAACTTAGAAGTCAGCATGAACTTTTAATTGACCTTTCTCAAATACGTGACAGTGAATTTAGGGGCCGTATTTTCACAACAAGAATTGAATTGTCAGCTTTTTATATTAATTCTAACATAAAAAAAAAAAAACTGGGATAAGTGCTGATTATTATTTTTATCGATACAAATAATACTATTTCATGTATATATTTCATATATATATATGTGTGTGTGTGTGTGTGTGTGTGTGTGTGTGTGTGTGTGTGTGTGTGTGTGTGTGTGTGCATATCTAAACTTATTTATAAATGGAACTTTGTGTGTGTGTCTGTGTGTGTCCGTTACCTATAGACTCCGAAACGGCTGAACCAATTTTCTTGAAAATTTACACCGTTGTACTATAAGCGTCTGTGAGTGTTCTTAGCTAGGTTTTGTTTCAAGGTACTCCCGATAAATATCGATAATCGAAAAAATCAGGTTATAGAAGGAGTGGTCCGATTTTAATCAAATTTGATACACTCATAGACAAAGACATAAGAAATGATATTCAGAAGTTTCAAGGTTGCAGTTCTTACAATAGTGCAGAAAATCGATGATACATACATATATATATATATATATATATATATATATATATATATATATATATATGAAAGGCAAGATGTTTGTGTGTGTGTGTCTGTTTATCTGCCTGTATGTCTGTATTTTTTTCAGCCCTTTTATTTTAGTTTTTGCTTCAGGTTTCGCTTTAAGTAAGTCTAATTGTAGTTCTTAGTCTCAACCATGATACTATTTACTTAGAGGACTTATTTAGTCTTCAAAATTCAGTTTACGACGAAAACAACTTATTTGATATCGATACCAGGAAATCAAAATTTGACTTACATACATTCATTTTTCTTTCAATCTATGGTTTTGCTTTAACTGGAAACAACTATTGCTTTTTAGTCTTTCGTGTCAACGTCCAAAAAGTCTGAGCTCCAGGACCATGGATTACTTTTAAAGCTTTCATTACACCCGAGCAACGCCGGGCTATACTGCTAGTATATATATATTAAAGTGTTTATAATAAAAACATAGTTTGCTGCAACACAAGAGCTGATGTGTTTTTAGTACCTGCTTATTGGCGCCTCGTCAGGTAGTGAAATATTTTTTTCTGTTAAAAATCATAACATATAGAAACTTCAAAGAACACAGTTGTTACCATATCCAGACAATTATCGGCGGTAGAATCCGGAGAGTTTGTCTCAATTAAACAATAGAAAGCATGGTCATGATGGAGAGAAGGAAGGAAATTATAAGGTTAAGTGGAGTAGAGAACTGAAATGACATGAAAATTCAGACCCTTTCGGTGTCAGTTATTAAATATTTGGATGTATACACATGTATCTTAGCATGTCTGCAATGGTGTCGGGTGTATTCGTGAAACAGTTACAAGATATTTCTAATTTGTTATCAGTTAAAGTGGTAAAATAGTCATAAAACCGAGGAAGTGTTAACAATATAATGTACGTTAAACATATGCAGTTGGCCTAGTAAGGGATCTATCTGTTAACTGAAAAAACTAATTATCAGAATATGGGAGAATCAATATATTTATGCTACGAAGTAGATTATAGATTAAGGGATCTAGTTATATTAGATTAGAAAATAAATTAACTATACTTTAGGGTATATATTAGACGATGATGACAGAAAAAGTTGCTTCGTTACGTTTGTTTAGGAGGTTTAATTTTAGGAATTTAATAATTGCAATTCTTTTCTGTAAAGCATGATTCATGTAAAGATTTACAAGTTCTATTTTTTAATATATAATGTTATATATATAACGCCCTACTAAGTATCGGGACGAGAAATTGAAGATATGAGTTCGAATTCCAGTTGAATTTATTGCATTCACTTACGCGCAAATACCCTTGAGAATGGTAATAATCCGTCTCTTCTGTCTCCGGTTATGGGTTAAATAGCAAGAAAGATTGAGTTTTATAGCCTTGGTTGGCAACTAGTCTACCGCAGAAAGTAATGGCAACCTGCTACGGGAAAATCTTTTGCCTGTCATCATGTCTCTTTCGAGACATGGTCGCCCAGGCGTTTGTCACGTGTGATCAAGCACTCTTAAAAAAGTAAATCTCTTTAAAAAAAAGTGGACCGCTAACGGCATTAGTTTGTACTATTTCTAATATATATATTGTTGTGGTGGACCCGGTTAAAAGTCCAGCAAGAAATAATAAAAACACCAAAATAGAAAATAACGATATATATATTAACACAGAAAAATACAAATACTTGAAACTGTTAGTAGAACGAATAAATACGGGTTAGGAAGAAATAACTATAATTTGGGACTCGCAATGGTAGTACGGTGGCAGTCTTGGCTATCTCTGTCAATCGCTCTCTGCTGATCTGCTTATTCTGGTCTCCTGAGGATCTCTCACTCTCTGAGCTTTGATCTCTCACTGATCACTTGGCTTTTGATCTGCTCTCTTCTTGTGAGGGGAAGTATATATAGTTGTAGGAAGAGTTCAATTCGTTGTAATGGGTGAAGCCACCATGACACCTTCCTCTCAAATTTTTTTCTTGATGTAGGGTGCTTTTAATATCTCTTTCTTTTATGATTCATTATCAAAGGTTCAGAGAAATTCCTTTTTCTACCAGATTTTCTAGTTTCCGGTACTGTTTAGGGTTTTTGTAACTCGAATGATCCATGTCCATTATTTTTCTTCTTGTGGTGGCGTGTTGGTTTCGTTCAACCGCCTTTTCCTTATTTTGTTTATGTGTCTTATGTGTGTATATTCTGAACCTTGAATCATGTATAGCATATTTCCGACCCTATTAGTTATTGTACCGGCTTCCCAGTAGGGCGTATTGTTTTTAAACATTTTATAATATACTCTTTCTCCTAGTCTGAAGGTCCTCTTTGGTACGAATGGCGTTGGCTGTTTTTTGTTTTGCTTTGGCAGTAATTTGTCGATTACAACTTTTATTCTTCTCGCAAACATCACCTCCGCCGGTGACAGTCCTGATGGTGTGTTGTTGTTTGGGGTAATCCTATAGACCTGCAGAAACTGTTGCAGTGCTTTCTCTGTTAGTATTCCGCATGCCTTTTTTAACGCTCTTTTTAGGGTGTCAACGAATCTCTCAGCTTGACTATTCGAACGTTGGTGATACGGTGGAGTTTTTATGTTGTTAACTTGGAACATCTCACAGAACTCCTAGAAGTCTGAGGACGTAAACTGCGTTCCGTTGTCTGTTACCAGACAATCCACTACCCCGAACCTTACGAACAGTTCATGTAGGTAGTTAATAATGTTTTCTGTCGTTGAATTCTTGTAGCAAAAAACTTCCGGCCACTTGCTGTACCTGTCTACTGTGATTAAATAATAAAATCCGTCTATAAGTCCCGCATAATCTACGTGGATCCTCGACCATGGTCGATCAGTTTTCGGCCAAGGTTATTGTATTATTTGGGTTGCCCTGGCAGCTAGAGCGCAACCCTTATATTTTGCTACCATTAGCATGATGTTTTCATCCATGTTCTTCCAATAAACGTAGCTTCTCATTAAAGCTTTCATACTATTTTTCCAGGATATGGAACTCCTTTAGCATGTTTTTTTTTTAAAGGAACTCCTTTAGCATGTTTTTTTTCAGTGTCTTGTGTATTACGACTCTCTCTCATTATACATTAATACATGTCGCAACGCGAAAAACTCCCGAAGAGACTACTGTCTCTTTCTTTTATTTTTTCTCGTAATTTTAATGAAGTCGTCCCTTTCTGCCTCGTTCCTAATGTCTGATAACGTCACTGGCAGCTCGCGTACTGTGTTTCCCCAGTGCTGTTCTCATTTCGCCTTCTGATTGTAGTGCAGCTATTACTGAATCTTCCAGTGGTTCATTATTCTTTGACACTAATCTTGATAACCCGTCTGCGTGTCCAGTCTTGTTGGAAGGCAGGTATTCTAATTTGAAGTCGTAATTAAGTAATATGGTTCCCAATCGTAATAGTCTGTTTGCTGTGTATGTTGGCAAGGCTTTCTTCGAACCGAAGATTGTTAACAACTGTTTATGATCAGTCTTCAGAGTGAAATGTCTTCCGTAAATGTACCTGTGAAATCTGGTTAAAGCAAATATGATCCCTAGAGCCTCCGTCTTGATTTGTGAATAAGTTTTCTCCGCTGGTAATAGTGTTCTCGAAGCTTGTGAGATAGGTCTTTTCTTTCCGTCTGGCATTTTGTATAATAGACAAGCACCTACGCCATACGAGCTCGCGTCACTCGCTATTATTAATTCTAAATTTGGCTCATAGTGTGACAAAATCAAATCTGACGTTAATATTTTAATGATTTTTTCAAACGCTTCTTAGCATTGTGCTGTCCAACTCCATTTTTTCTTTTTGGAGTGATTCATTTAATGGAGCACGCAATTTATGCATATTAGCAATGAATTTCTGGTAATAATTTTACAAATTCTAGTAAACTTTTTGTGATATTTTTCGGTGCCGGAATATCCTTTATTGCTGCCACTCTTACCGGAACAGGCCTTCTTCCATCCTTGTTTATAATGTGCCCTAGGTATTTGATTTCTTGGCATTTTTGTTCTTTAATTTTGAATCCATAGCTTTGGATTCGCATAAATACTTCTTGAATATGTTTTGCATGTTGTTCGACGATGTCGCTCTTTATTAGAATGTCGTCTAGATATGCTATGGCGAATTCTAATCCAGCTAACATTGTATCCATCGTTTGTTGGAAAATCACTGGTGCTACTTTAATTCCAAAAGTAAGACTTTAAAATCTATACAATCCCTTGTGTGTGTTGATGCATAGTAGCTTAGCGGTCTTCTTATCCACTGGTACCTGTAAATAGGCTTCGCATAGATCAATTTTTGAGAAGTACTTGCCGCCGTTTATTCTTGTGAACACTTCCTTTGGGCTGGGAAGTGGGTGGTGGTAATCTTTTATTGCCTTGTTAAGACCTGTTGAGAAATCTGCCCAAACACACGAATTTCGCCTGATTTTTTCTTAACATAGACGGTCGGCGCAGTCCACTGGCTGAATTCTACTTTCGTTAGTATCCCTTTTTCTATTAGCCTGTCCAATTCCTTATCAATTTTTTCCTATTGAAGCGAAGGAATCATTTCTTTTCTTTTTAAATATTGGTAGTGCGCTATCTTTCAATTCTATTTTTGCTGCTACCTTTTTACATCTACCCAATACTGGTGAAAATACGTCGGAGAACTTCTTTTTTTTAGTTTTTCTTTCAATTTATCTGCTTCT
The DNA here is from genome assembly GCA_037127315.1 of Ascarosepion bandense. Taxonomy (NCBI): domain Eukaryota; kingdom Metazoa; phylum Mollusca; class Cephalopoda; order Sepiida; family Sepiidae; genus Ascarosepion; species Ascarosepion bandense. The sequence continues at coordinate 2,894,135 of JBBBDQ010000887.1, read as the reverse complement.
GTAGGTTCACTTTCTACTTTCTGACAGAAAGTGTTAATAGCTAAATCCCGTAGGTCAAAATTTTCCATCCAATCGGTACCGAAAAGATTCTCAGTGTTTTTTTAGAACGAACATTTTGAGGATTTTTGGTTTTCCATTGAATAATACATTCGTGATTATTTCTTCTTCGAAGTTTATTCTTTTCCCTGTTACTGATTTTGCAATTTTGTTTCTACATAGTATGGTGGGCTTATTCAGTTTTCTCCATGATTGTAAACTAATTATAATCAAATCGGAGCCTGAATCAAGCTGTAATTTGATTCTTTTGTTTAGAATTTCTACTACTACGTATTTTCTTCTGTTTATTCTGTCCTCATGTTCCGTTCTGGCAGCTCTTACCCTGCTTCTATTTCCATTTCTAGTTCTGCAATGTGAACTTTTATCCCCTATTCTATTACATGCTGAGCAGGTTTTATAGCGGTACATGCAGTCTTTGTACCAGTGGAGAGCTCCATATCTATAACACTAAGTATCTCCGTTAAAACAGCATAAAAACAATTTCAGCTCCTCATTTACAAATAAATGAAATTATTTTTGAAATTAGTATTTTTTTTAAATCTTGGTAAAATATATACTTTTGTTTTTTTTTAACTCTGTTACCCCTCCTCTACGTAAATCCATGAAATTTTAATAAATTTTAATTAATTGCAAAGTTTTTTTATTAGTTAAACGCAGGACTCATTGGGGGATATAAATTCATCTGTTTTTTTTATTTTAAAGTGGAAAACCTAACCAAAAATCTGCTCCGAAAATGAAATTTAAAAAATGCAATTAAACTCTAATATAATTGAATTTGATAAGCTTTAATTACTGGAATATTTAATAATAACAATTAAGGACATTATAGTCTGAAAAAAACTTTTTTTGGTTACTAATAAAATTTTGAAAGAATTGTTTTCATTTATTATTATTATTATTATTATTATTATTATTAAATAATTCAATAAAGTGTTTCAAATATTTTCAAAATCTTTTATAGAATTAATTAATTACTTTTTATTTAAGAATTGATGATTATATTGCCTATCTAAAATTGAAAATTTAATAAAAATCCTTCACCAAAAATAAATTTTTAATTAAAAAAATTTTTTTTGTGTGTAAATATGTTTATTTTGATTAAGTACGATGTTCCATTTGATTAAGTACGATGTTCCATAGGAGTCATAACACATTTCCATAAACATTAAGTTAGATATTTTTACCATGCCTTAAACTTAATGAAAACTTATTAATAATATGAAAAATACATAATAAGAATATTAATAAATAACATAATAAAACTAAGAATGACTTTAAAATGACCGAACTTTCTTATTGAATTAAAATTGTTTTAAAAGAATTTTAAATTATTTAATTTTTATTTATTCAGAAAGCATATTCAAAGGTCTGACTATAAATCTAAACTAAAATACTATAAAATATTATATAATCGTTAAAAATATTAATTTAAATTTTTAATTTTTATATTTAGTTAAACCCCCACGCAAAAAAAATGGAATTCAAATTTCAAAATTTTATGTTTTAAACTAATTGGAATTTTGGCTAGTATGGTCGCTACCCTTTAGCGTTCCGGCAGCCATAAATCATTCGTCACCTCGATGCACGCAAATAAAACAGGGCTACCGAAAGTTAAAAAGTTTTTTTTTATTGTTAATTTCTGGCAGTAAGCAATTATTACTTGCTTGAAATCAGATAAAGTTAAGTTTGAATTTTAAAAATTGTCTTAAATGACGTGTCAGCGAGGTATATTTCATTTTAGCAAGATTTTTAAAACATAAATTTGGTTACTGTTTGCGTACTGTTGACAGAATGTGTCGATCAATCAATAATGGTGGGATATTTTTTTAAAATTTTAACTCAGAAAATAATTACATTAAATTCGATATAATTTCGGTTTTAAATGCACCAGTGTATTTTTCTTTCTGGAATTAAAATTTAATCTATTGGCTTTCAATTACAGATAATTTTAAAGCTTGAAGATTTATTTATTTTTAAAATTTAAATTTAAATTTAGGCATGCTGTTTTTACAGAGATTTAGTGGAGGTAACTATATAACACGGAATAAAAGGAGGTAATTTCTTTTTTAATTCATATTTGTTTTGATTTTTTGTTTGGGGAGGGTAAATTTGTGTATTTCTGTTGACTTTTCTTTGTGGTGGGTTGCAAATATGTCTTTCTGTTTATTTTTGTATATGTGCGATACCGATTCTTCTATGTTCCTTGAGTCTTTTCTCACGCCTAACCACCTCTGACAACCTTCTTCTAGTTTCTGCAACGTTAGTTCTGGCTCGTTTTGCAGTTTTGTCAGGATTCTTTTCCTCATTTCGGGGTCTTATGTTGTTACTTGTCCCTGTACAAAAATTAAATACTTGAAATTGTCTGACGAGAGCTCTGGTAGTTTAAAATGGTCGCAGTCTTTATTTACAATTGCTGCGAATGTGGTGTAGTCTTCGTCGTCTTTCTTAGTTTGGTTGAAGCATTTACCATCTTTCATGGAAAAGTGAAGTCTTCGGGCTGAACAGTTCTGTTAAGCATTTCACTGCTTCCTCGAAAGTCAATTCATTGGTCTTTTTGCGCAATATGTAGTCAACAAAATTTGTATGTTCGGACTTTCCCTGTTTCCTTAATAACAACCACAATTTCTTTGTGTCTGACCATGTCTTTCAGTCAATTTTATAAAAGTCCTCATATCTCCTAAAGTAGTCTTCGAAAGTTTTATCCTAGTCAGGAGATTATTTGAAATCTTTAATTGAGTTCCATATTGCGTTCTGCGAAAATGTAGACTCTTTTACGCTGTTCTTGCATTTGTTGTTTATCACTTTTAGTATTAATTCCATGTGTCTGGTTTCATTTTTTTGTTGCATTTCTATTTGTTTCTCTTCTAATCTTTGTTGGAGTTCGAATTTTTTTTTAACAGTTTAACAATGGCTACTTGGAAATCTATTTTTCCACTTATTTCTGTGGGGAGGTTTTCTTTCTTTACGTAGTTGTGCAGGGAGATATTTTCTGTAACCTTGTCGCTACTTCGTATGACGACTGCAGTTCAAAAACGTGAATTCTTTGAGCTTCTTCGTCGCCTTTTCTCGTTGCGACTGCTGTTGAAAAAAATTCCTTTATCCCCGCGTAATCTTTTGAATATTTCGTCGTCACTTGTCGTGGGAAGATGTATTTCTTTTTTTCTTTTTTTTTTGTAACTTCTCGAGGATTTTTTGCGTCATCGTTGCCCCTTGTCGTGGGGACGTTGTATTTCCTTCTTTATCTCTCTGCGTGAATTTGTTTGATTCTTCGTCGCCACTTGTCGTGGACCCGGTTAAGAGTCCAGCAAGAAATAATACAAACACCAAAATAGGAAATATATATATATATATATATATATATTAACATAGCAAAATACAAACACGTGGAACTCTGTCAGTAGAACGAATAACTACGGGTTAGGAAGTAATACTATAATTCGGGACTCGCAATGGTAGTACGGTAGCAGTCTTGGCTATCTCTGTCTATCGCTCTCTGCTGATATACTGCGGATCTCTCACTTCCTGAGCTCTTGGCTCTTGATATGCTCTCCTCTTGTGAGGGGAAGTATATGTAGTTGTAGGAAGAGTTCAATCTCTTGTAATGGGTGATGTCACCATTATATATATATATATATATATATATATATATGTGTGTGTGTGTGTGTGTGTGTGTGTGTGTGTGGAGAGAGAGAAAGAGAGAGAGAACAAATTAATACAAGGAAATATATGGGCACACACATAAACGCACACACACATACACTACAGGCCATAATTATTAGGCCACCCCAGTTTTTTTTTTAAAGAAATGATGTATTTCATCATTTCTTAAAAATGTATTTCATCATTTCTTAAAAAAACTGGGGTGGCCTAATAATTATGGCCTAGTATATATATATTAAAAAAGGATTAATTCAAAGATGTTGAATGGCCATTTCGATATGAAGATCCCCACGAGGGACGACACATCACCTCAGCAACAGAAAAAACCTTTGAGAAACTGGAGAAAAATTAGTCTACTTTTCCTTTTTAAATAGATTGCAAAGAAATAAAAAAAATAAATAATAAAATAAAAAAAAATAAAATAAAAAAATAAAAAAAATAAAAAAATAAAAAAATAAAAATAAAAATAAAGGGAAAGAAAAAGAAAAAGAAAACGAAAAAGAAAAAGATAGAATAAAATCAAATAAATAAGAAAAGGAAAAAAAGGAAAAAATTGACATCGTCTGGGTTCGCAAAAAAAAAAATGTAACTAAAAATTAACAGACAGCCGTGTTAAATCGACGTAAGTTTAAGCAACACGGAAAAAAGGTGGTAAGAGAGATAAAAGAAGGAAGGGAGGGAAAAAGAAAGAAACTAAAGAAAAAAAATTTTTTTAAATATTACAGACGCTGGACAAATTCAAAAACCTAATTTCCCCAAAACGTTGAAGTATTAGAAAAAGGCCTTTACTTAAAAAGGCATAATTATTAATAAAATTGAATAAAAAGATATAGGATTTAAAATAAAATTATTTTTAAAAAAATTAGGTCATTTGAAATTAAACTAAATAAAGACAACACTAGGTAAAAAAAAATTAATTACAATTATTATATACATACCTATAGAAGTACACACATACATACATATATATACACACACAATTCTACGAATAAGAATACATATATACATACACATACACACACATACATTCAATTTATTGCACACTTATATACATATACATGCGCATACACACATATATATATGTACACATATATACTGAAGGATTCTGAGAATACCATGAACGGTATATGTGATCAACGAGGAAGCTTTAGAGAAAACGAAACAAAAAAAATTTCAACTTTAAAATTGTCTTTTCTCTATCCTGTCAGCGTTCAATTTCTTCAAGCATTCTTTCCTCATTTGTCCTCGAGATTTCAACAGTCGCTTTTTGATTCTAAATATAAGCTTCGTTTCCGTTTCCTTTAAAACGTTATTTTTTAAGACCACAGTATTCTCAGCATCTTTCTGTAGAGCCAAATTTCCATTGCAGCAAGTCTCTCCTTCATCTATGAGCAGATTGCCCAGCATTTATTATTATATAGAAGAGCTTATAGTGTCCCACTGTCATTCACGCTTTCACGCTTGCTTACATTCGCAGATCATACCACGTTGTCAAACAGTGATTGGTTAATCATTAGCTTATCATGTTGCTTGCACGTGTAAATCCAGTTTTCCCGCGCATTCAAGCTGGTCTATTTAAGCAGCGCACTCACGCATGCATCTCCAGTGAGGGCCCGAGCTGCCGAAGCAGCTGCGGGGACGCGTATAATTCTTACTCACACATACACACCAGCACTTGATTGCAGGTAGCAGTCGGCGGCGCGGAATTATTTCTCACACACGTATGTATATATACACACATATATAGCTTCACTGGAACCTCAACGACAGAAGTCCGTTGCGGGAACATGTGACAACCTCCAAAATACAGAACTTTCTATCAATGATTTTTCCGCAGCTCTTTAGTAAGATTTCAGCTGCCCCACGAATCCTCGCTAGTCGAAACCAAATCTTGTTCATATTCCCAACGCACACACAGACGTGAATAGTTCTACTGTACAATCTTTCCGTTGTACCCCAGCTAATCTCTTCATTTACAATGCAGATTCAACATTTTCCACTTAACACTTTCGAACAACTATCCCAAAAGCATTATGTAAATAATTCTTTCTTTCTAAACAAACTTTATTTCAATCAACCTTCTCCAAAGAACATTCATTCACTAATTGACTTTCTCTCGAAATTGCAGTCTATGGGAGAAAACTCTTTCTCCTTCTATACATTTGTACACAGTTAAATGCATGCTTTCTCCAACTATTGTATTGTTAATACATGTCTATTTTGATTACAATTGTAATTTCATTTCTTGAGCCTTGAGTATTGTTTAATTACAAATATAAATATTGTGAAGTTTTCCGATGTAATTTCTACGCCGAATCAACGTAATTGGTAATATCTACAAGTTATTGTGCCAGACGTGATGACAAATTCTTGACGAATCCTATACAAACTGATATTACATAGCAGTTCAGCACTATTTCCTTTGTTTTGAATGATATGTTATTGTCTCTTAATATTTTCCTTATCTTCTGGAAGGTACTTTCGCTATTCCAATGCAACTTCGGATTTCGGTGTCACATCTTCCGCCCTCTGTTAAAATATTTCCCATATACTTTGCTTGATTTTAGTATCTCCAATTCATACTCCGCATTTTGAATGTTCCTCTCAATTGACAACTATGCAATCTGTTTATGCTGCTTAGCATATCAAGACAAACGTTTATGATAAAAATCAGCGGCATGATTGGTGGCGGTTGGGTAATTAAATTTCAAAAATCTAAGAAAATTTAAGAATTGTACTTGTTTTACCTGTCACTATGGGTTGTACTGGTAAATAAATGTTCGACAGTTTGTTTAAATCAGAAGGACTCCTTCATATTTAGAAAGAAGCTGGTTGAAGCCATCGTAAATCGGTTGGCTCCCAGACACAGGTGACATTATAAGCTCTGCGCGGGGAGATTGTATGCCCCTCGAGCCGTGACAAACTGGCTGGCTTCTACTAATTTAGCATACAATAAACGTGCATTCATTCAGACATGAATATTGTATTAAAAAGATAAGAAAGCATCAAAAGCTATTTATTTACTTGTGCAAAAAGACGCTAAGGGCGACAGACATTAAAATGTCGGCAATGAAGAAAAAAAAAAAAGAAATAAGAGAAGACTAAGATCAGTGTTCTAATTTGAAACTTTGATCTTGCGTTTTGGCAATTATTTTGTTTATTTATGTATTTTTTTTTATTCCGCTTTAGTTTTTTATTTGTATATTCATTACAAATCCATACGTTTCCTTTGTTTTTATCTCGTCTTAATTTCTCGTTAATATTCAGTGACTTTTGTTAATTTTTCTAACTGTACATTATTAATATAATTGTTATTCTTTCGTTTGTGCGGTTTTTCGTTTTCAGCCGCTAATCTTGCATTATGAGTTTTTCCGTCAAGTTATACGACCTCAAACAAATAGCACATTTCGCAGGATATTTACAGAGCCAAGCAACGCAGACTTCTTAAGCAATGGGTCATGAAGCTTTATTCCGACTTTCTTAATTTAGCCGTTTAGGTTTGGCAACGTTCTAATCACAACTGGGACAACAGTAGGCTGAACATTCACCACACTCTGGCTGCCTTAATCCAGAGGTCAGTGTAATTTTTAAACTTTTCAGTTTCTTTGATATTATTATTATTATTATTATTATTATTATTATTATTATTATTATGTTGTCATTTTTCATCATATTTACATTTCTGCTATGGTCGCACGACCAACCAAGTCTACGGGAAAACCAAAAGCAGGTCGTGGCGTGTTGTTATGGCTCCATTTCATGTTTTTTCTATCTTCTCTAACATCCCTAGCGTTACATAAACAAAATTCTTCTTAGTGTGTGGGCTGTACTTAACAAGACAATTTTTTGTATAGTTCTTAAGCTGGGGTTTCTAGGGATTCTTTCAATGTGCTATTTTTGTTTGTTTGTTTGTTTGTTTTTTCATTTTTTATCATTTCAAGTGCACCTACTATTAGTGGCACGATTCCTGTTTTCAATTTCCACATTTTTTCCATTATTATTATTATTATTATTATTTGCTTACATCAGAATAAACTAATGGCTACCATTAAAGAGTAAATTGGGAAAAAGTCTCGCCATAACCCGAATTCTCTCTCTCTCTCTCTCTCTCTCTCTCTCTCTCTCTCTCTCTCTCTCTCTCTCATTCCAACAGCTTTTACCAGTGCAGTCGCCTGGATGGCCTCGAACTGTCTCAGATCTGATCTCCAGCCCTTCCGAATTATTTGTGCTCTAGGAACACCTATATATTCCAAAAAACCTATATATTATTATTATTATTATGTCATTTTTCATCATATTTCGATTTCTGCTTTGGTCTAACTACCAACCAATTCTGCGGGCAGACCTAAGGCAGGTCGTGGCGTGTTGTTATGGCCCCATTTCATGTTTTTCTATCTTCCCTATCATCCCTAGCGTTACATAGATAAAGTTTTCCTTAGTGTGTGGGCTGTACTTAATAAGACAATTTTTTGTATATCTCTTAAGCTGGGGTTTTCAGGGATTCTTTCAATGTGTTGTTTTGTTCCATTTTTTATCATTCCAAGTGTACCTACTATCACTGGCACAACTCTTGTTTTCAATTTCCACATTTTTTCTATTTCAATTTCCAGGTCTTTATATTTTGACAGTTTTTCAAATTCCTTCATTGCTATGTTACAATCCGCTGGACAAGCCATATCAATTAATAGACAAGTCATATCAATTAATAGACAAGTTTTCTCTTTCTGGTTTTTAACAATAATGTCTGGCCTGTTTGCTTCAATTTTTCTGTCTGTGTAGATGGTGTAATCCCATAAAATGGTTACATCTTCTATTTCTGTAACCGGTGCTGGGTGATGTTCGTACCAGTGTTTGTTTACAGATTTTCCATAATGTTTGTACATTACCCAATGTAAATATTGTCCAACTCTATCGTGGCGATTTTTATATTCATTTGGGGCAAGCACAGAACAGCCTAAGATTAGGTGGTCTATCGTTTCTTGGTGTTTATCACAAAACCTGCATTTTGGATCCATGTTATTATGCATAATATTTGCCTGAAAGTTTCTAGTGAAAAGACTTTGGTCTTGTGCTGCAAGATAAAGCCTTCAGTTTCAGACTTTAATCCAGATGCACGTAACCATCGATGAGTATTAACTTTGTCAACATTGGATTTATTGGCCATGCAGAGGTTTGTCTTGCCAGCGCTGTTTCATCTTTTCAAGAGCTTTATCTTTGGCTTTCATTTTCATATTCTTTGCGCAATAGCCGGCTCTTGGCTTCCGTTCTGCTTTTCTACAGAATCTACTAACTGTAAATCTTGTTTGTATTTACTGCCTTCTTTTATTATTGAATATTTTTCTTTCTTTCTTCATGTTGCCTTACTAATTGTATCATCCAATCCTTTGTTGTTTCTATGTATGTTAGTAAGCCAATAGTTGTTGTCTTGTATGACAATTCCAGTTGAATAAGACCTCTTCCACCTTTTTTACGGGGTATGTATAGACGGTCTACATCATCCTTTGGATGATGCATCTTATGCTTAAAAAGAAGCTTTCTTGTTCTAGAATCCATTCGCCTGATGTTGTTTAGAGTCCAGTTTAAGATGTTGAAACTATATTGGACAACTGGGATTGCAAGGCTATTAATGTCCATAACTCTGTTCTGAGAATTCAATTCAGTTTTTAATATCATTCGTAGCCTTCTATAGTACTCATTACGCACTATTTCTTTCATTTTTTTTTATGGTGAATGTTTTCACTCTCATTTACACCTAGGTATTTATAAGCTTCTTCTGGTTTCAATTCTTTTATTGTTACAGCAGGGTCTAAGCTAATTGAGGATATTTCTTGTATTGATCCATGTAAAACTGTAGCTTTAGCACATTTATTCAAATTGAATTTCATTCCAATGTCTTCGCCGAAGCATTTTACAGTTTGCAGAAGACCTTCCAGCTCATTATCATTCTTAGCATATAACTTTAAGTCATCCATGTAAAATAGATGGCTTATTTTCTTTTGGCCTATTTTATAACCACATTCTGTCTTATTAAGTTGACTGGTTAGTGCTATTAATGATATGCAGAATAGTAAGGGAGATAAAGAATCACCTTGAAATATACCTCTTTTGATGTTTATTTCATCAGACTTATAGGTTCCATTTATATGATTGAGATAAAGGTTTGTTTTTCATATAGACATGCACTGTTTGATGAAACTGATAATAACGGGTGATATCTTGTATATATTTAAAGTCTTTAAAATCCAGGAATGTGGCACAGTATCGAATGCCTTACGATAATCTATCCAGGCAGTACTAAGATTTTTCTTTGTACTGTAGCAGTTTCCCAGGATCATTTTGTTAATAAGCAATTGGTCTTTACATCCATAACAGCCACGTTTGCACCCTTTATGTTCAAGCGGTAACATGTCATTTCTTTCTAAGAATAAATATGTCTGTTTTGTTAAAATAGATGTTAATAGTTTATATGTTGTCGGAAGGCATGTAATTGGTCTGTAGTTTTTAGGGTTGTTTGTGTCACCGTTCTTGGGTAGAAGAAATGTAATTCCTTTGGTCATCCATACAGGAATTTTAGTGGGATCGTCAACCATTTCTTGAAGTTCTTTGGCTAGTTTTTTATGTGCTGTATTTAAATAATATAGCCAAAAGTTAGGAATTTTATCTATACCTGGGAATTTCCAATTGTGTGCTTTTTTTAGTGCAAATTTAACACCCTCTTCTGTAATTCCAGCCCATGTCTGTTCTGGTTTATTTTTGATTCGTTCTATCTCTTGTTCAATCCAATCTACTTCTTTGTTATGTTCTTTAGGGCAAGCCCATATCTTTTCCCAGAACTGTGTAACTTCTTCGATTCTGGGGGGGGGGGGGGCTGTCACTTCAATTCTTTTTTTACCTATTTCCCTGTAAAATTTCTTCGCATTATTATTATTATTATTATTATTATTATTATTTCTTCTTTACTTCTGCATTCTTTTTACCTTCTTGTTATTCTGCTTTTTCTTTTTTCTTTTTTTCTCTTTCTTCTTTTCCGTCTTTTTCTCTTTCGATTCTTCTTCCCTTTCTTCTTATTCTTATTCTGATATATTTTCTTCTTGATCTTCTTTTTCAACTTCTGCTTCATTTTCTCTTCTTTCTTACTTCTTATTTTCCCTTCATTTTCTTCTTTCTTTCTTCTTCGTCGTCGTCTTCTTTTTCTTTTTCTTCATCTTCGTGTTCTTTTTCTTCTTTCCTTGTTCTTTTTTCTTCTTCTTCGTCTTTTCCTATTTTTCCTGTTCTTTCTTCTTCTTCTTTTACGGCTTCATTTTCTTCTCGTTCTTTTTTCTTTAAATTTTATTCTCCTTCTGCTTCTTCTGCTTTTCTTTCTTCTTTTCTTTTTCGTTTTCTACTTTTTTCTGCTTTTCTTTACATTTTTACTTCTTCTTCTTCTTCTTCTTCTTCTTCTTCTTCTTCTTCGAATTAGAATACAAAACCTTAAGCCTTACAGGGTATATATATATATATATATATATATATATATAATGGTCTTTATTATAATAAAGAGAATATATATATATTTATATATATATATATAGTTTATAAAGGAAAATTCAACACGTCATATTAGTTATAAACTATATGAACTATAGTTTATACCTAATATGACGTGTTGAGTCTTCCTTTATAAACTTCATATCGCTCTGGTTAACACCCATCGAGCTCTCTATATGGATTTACCTTTAATAATTTATATTAAGGAAATTTTGTTTGATTATCCTCACCGTTTTACGGACTGACAACTATATATATAAACTTGACGACATAATTGTTGCGAAAACTAAGATAATAAGGCACAGGGGCTGTACAAAAAGAATACACTAACAGCGTGAAAACCAAATACGAAGAACAAACTAGGAAAGGACGCTCAAAATGGGACTTGCTAAAGGAAGCAATACTGACATCAGCAAACAACATTGCCCCAAAGGAAAATAGGCGCAGAAAGAAAAAAGAGTAGATGACGGAAGAGATTCTAGGCATGATGCAAAGGAGGTAGAAAATTATATCAATACATGGAATGGAGTACAGGGAACTACACAAGGAAATAAGAAGAAAATGTAGACGGGCTAAAGAGGAATGGCTCAATGACAAATGTGCAGAAGTAGATCGAGCAGGAATAATAAAGCAGACATGCATAAGGAAATAAGAGCTGACAGGATAAAAAACCTGCTCTTCAACAGGATGTATAAAATCTAGGGATGAAACAATCATTTTGGAGAAAGAGGAAATACTTCAACGATGGGAAGACTATATAAAAGATCATTTCCACGACAAGAGAGAGCAACCAATAATATGCAAAGATGAGGACTGACCGGAAATATTAAAGTCTGAAGTAGAATCTGCGATAGCCAAACTGAATACAAACAAAGCAGGTGGACCAGATGGCATAGTCATAGAGCTGCTGACAGCCCTGGAAGAATATGGTATAAAAAAAATTACTGAAATAATGAATGAAATTTATAATAGTGGGGTTATACCAGATGACCTCAGCAAGTCTATCTTCATAGCACTACCTAAGAAGCCAGGAGCAAACGAGTGCGAACTCCACAGAACCGTCAGTTTAATGAGCCATATAAAAAAACTGATCATCCGAATCCTGATGAATAGAGCGAGAAGCAGAAACAGGCCAGAAATAGGACAAGAACAGTGTAGTTTCGTTAAAGACACGGGAACAAGGAATGCCATATTTGTCATTAGGATGCTCTCCGAAAGGGCAATACAAATGAAGAAGGGTTTATACCTGTGCTTTATTGATTATGCGAAGGTGTTTGACAAAATACGACACAAAGAACTGCTGGAGATGCTCGGCAGCCTGGACATATTTGGGAAAGACTTGAGAATAATCAAGAATCTTTACTGGCAGCAAACTGTTTGCATACGGACAGGTAATGAATTGAGTAGCTATACAAAGATAGAAAGGGGCATAAGACAAGGATGTGTCTTTTCACCGGATTTGTTCTCTTTTTACAGCGAGAATATTTTGAGGACCCTAGAAGTTATGCTTGGATTCATAATCGCAAGCCACAATTTAAACAACCTAAGGTACGCAGATGATACAGTGCTGATAGCAGATACAGAAAGGAAACTACAAGAACTCCTACAGAAAGTAGCTGAAGAAAGTAACAATGAAGAACTAGAAATAAATTGCACGAAAACCGAATGCATTATCATCAGTAAAAAGGTTAGCCCAAAATGCCAAATACAGGTCGGGGGATACCAGAATCAAGCAGGTACAAAAATTTAAATTAGTGGGAAGCGTTATAACAGAAGACGGAAAGTGCGACACAGAGATCCGAAGGCGAATTGGCATGGCGAAGGAAGCATTCCAGAAGTCGAGTAAGGTATTAAGAAACAGGACAATTTCGCTAGAAACAAAGAAAAGAGGACTGGATTGCTATGTGTTGTCAGTTCTTTAACATGGCAGTGAATGCTGGATAATATCATCAAAGATGAAGGAAAATCTCGAAGCAACTGAAATGTGGTTCTACAGAAGGATGCTACGAATATCATGGATCGAGCATGTAAGCAATGGTGAGGTCTTGGAAATGATGAAAACAAAAAGGAAATTAATACTGAGCATCAGGAAGAGATAGCTGAAGTTCCTGGGACACGCAATGAGGAAGGAGGGCTTGGAGAGTCTGATACTAACAGGCCAGATAGAGGGAAAAAGAGACAGGGAAAGCAATGGATAACATATTTGAAGGACCTAATCAGGTAGATGACAGAACGAGGATTGCATGGTGTAACAGGAGAAGGCGTGCTCAGAGCCACCAGGTATAGGGAAACATGGAAAGCCATGATCGCCTACGTCCTGAAAGGACAGGGCACATAGAAGAAGAAGTAAATAGTATAAAGTAAGCCAACGCTGTCTCGCTATTGTCTCTCTAATGTACTGAGCCAGATTTTTAATTATATAATTTTACGACATTTCATGAAATTAAGTAACATGTAACATTAAGATTATCTTAAAGAAATTAAAACATGATTCAATTCATTCAGTAATACGTGCGAAAATTTTCATTAACTTCCGGCAATTATTTAATTTTTGCAAGAATCCCCTAATCGTAAATTACGTAAATCGATGACGTGAAAAAAAGACTAAAAAAGATTTTTAATCAAAATTTCGAACGCGCTAGAGAGAATAAAAATAATAAAATAGTCAAAAAATACTTGGTTTTTCCTCTTAAGAAGAAGATAAATATTTTGACGATAAAAGTTTACTTCTTTTGTGTTTGGCGTTTTCTTTTTTCATGCATTACCATTTGTTAGCGAACAAATGGAATTACTTTTCTATAGAAGGAACCGGAAACTCAATTCTAAACAGAAAAACACATCTAAACGGCAAGGTCCTATCAACCGGACATTTTTACAAAAGAGAAAAAAATCATAATTTCTGGAAATTGACATTTGATTCACAATAAAAGCCAGAGTTTGTTTATGATTTTTCTTTAGTATTAAAGTTCATTAAATACAAGGCTCGAGAGACACCCAAGCGAAAGGGTTAAATAGTGATGATGATGAATGAGTAGTCAAAAAGAAGATAATAAAAAGTGAAAATAATAATTATATATATATATATATATATATATATATATATATATATATATCAATATTTATTTAAATCGTCATCAGAACAACGTCACAAAATCCCCATCCCAAAAAACATCTTAATATTATTGATTACTTGATACAATGACGGAATACTCAAATCAGAGAGTGACTGAATCTTTTAAGGACCTAATGGTAAAATATAAGAAATGCATATTATGAGGGTATATAGGATAGATAAAGGCTCAACCTAGACTTGAAAAGGTTAAAGTCGTAGTGATAGCGTCAATGTCTTGAGTTTGTGTACGTGGCATGTTGGGTGGCAGCAGTGAATGAGCTGGTAAAACTAAAGAATGTAGTTTGTCTCGATATCTGCCAAGAAAGTTACGATAGAGTAGAAAGAGGTGACCAACGTTCGGCCTGTGGAAAAAGCGGTTGCAGGACAAGGGATAATTCATCATCCACAAGGCCGCTTAAACACTCTTGAACACTTTCCAGGATGGATAGTAAAGATTGGGTAGCTCCAGTTCCGATATGGCAGCAGTGTCCCAATTTTGGTTCGATCGAGGGGGATATATGCAAATGATTAAATATAAAGAATAGAAGAAGGAAGTCGACTATAAAACGACAATAGAAAAGTCAGGTTTCACATGCGATGATTGGAGGTACAATGTTCAATCCCAAGCAATTGACCGACTTTCGCTATTTATATTGGGTACGTGCCGTTGAGTGATGATTAGAGGTTTAGTCCGGCAGGCAAATCTTTTTACGGTTTGGATTTGACTAGGCGTTTACCGTGATCACCTGAGAAAAACCGAAGGATTCAAGAGGGCGGATAAATTATTACCTGCTTACTATATATATATATATATATATATATATATATATATATACGAGGGTCATTCAAGAAATATGGTGAATTTTCGGTATAAGCACTTCTAATACAGATAAAAGCTTACTTTTAAAAAAAAGTTATCATGTTTTTGGTTGCTGAAGGGTGCAAACCAGTTGAAATTCATAGGAAAATGTCAACTGTGCCCCATGTTTCATCCAAAAAAAAAAAAAACGTCTACAAAGGACGGAGCAGTGTTGAGGATGAAGACAGGCTTGGGAGGCCTACAGAAGTGAGGTCTCCTGAGGTGATCGAATCAGTCAATGACCTCATTCAGTCTGACAGAAGTGTGACAGTGGATGACATTGCATGGACTTTGAGCCTATGTGTTGGGACAGCGCACAAAATTGTCCATGGTGACCTTGCTTACTCGAAGGTCAGCTGCCGGTGGGTGCCAAAGATGCTTACTGCAGAGCACAAACAACGAGCTGGGCTGGGAACTGCTCCCTCATTCCCCTTACAACCCAGACCTTGCCCCTTCAGATTTTCACCTGTTTGTTCCTTGAAAGTGTTCACGAGAGGCACGAAGTTTAAAAGTAACGATGAAGTCAAAGGTGGTGTGAGCGATTGGCTGAGACGTCAGTTCAAAGATTTTTAACGCTGATGGAATACAGAAGCTTGTGCACAAATGGGAAAAGTGTGTGACACTGCTGGGAGAATATGTTGAAAAATAATTTTAAAAAGTAAGCTTCTATCTGTATTAGAAGTCCTTATACCGAAAAATTCATCTTATTTATTGAATGACTCTAATATATATATATATATATATATATATATATATATATATATATATATATATATATATATAGTGTATCAATTTACATGCCTGTTCAGAGATTGTATCCCTGGTATTAATCCCTGGTATTAATAATAAACCCACTACATATATTTGTTTTACTATAACCACGCTCTCCCGAAGACTTACCTGTCACCTTTCTGACTATAATTCAATTAAACAACATTTCTTAGAAAAACATAGCCATGTAGGTAATATTAGACAGATTTTAGTTGATAACACAATAATACTCACACGTACACACAGTAAAAAGAACCTGGAGGCCATCTACATTAAATCAAAGCAACCCACACGTAATAAAATCACATTTCAGTCTAGTCACAACACATTACATTGCATTTAGACATATGGTTCTGTTAACATTTCAGTCTTTCAGTCGGTGTGACGTCATAGAACCGCATTACAAATTTGCGACCTGCATTTGCTATTCGGTGACTGTTATCGTCGCATAGCAATGTTTTATGTCAACACAAAATAAAATCATATTTGATGGTGGATGCCTTTATGGTAACATCACTGTAACTTCTCTGAAGATTGCTCATGTGAGCCGAAAGCTTACAACCAGCATAAGAAAAAAATATCCAAATGTTGGACAATTTTTGACTTTATTTTCACCTAGAATTAAAGCCAAAATGCGATGTTTAGAACGGCTCATGATTAAACATAATAGACATCATTCATTGTCTGTTATATTTAATAATATATGTTTAGAAAATTTTCTGCTGCCTAGATACACTATATATATATATATATATATATATATATATATATTCAACAATTATCTAATATTTTATAGAAATTTAGTTTAGCTTTGTAGGCTTACTTTTAAAGATATTATTTGAAAAATAACAATTAAAATAACTTCAATTATTAATTTTAAAATTTAATTACTGAAGAAATGAAATCATATAACATGACAGAGATAACGCAGTAACTTATGATATGTCACTGATGAACAATCATAAAAACTAAAAACAAAACAGGTATCTGAACACAAAATATGTTTTAATTATTTAAAAAATCTTGGTGCGTGAAGATTAGATTTAAACTTTTCAATTTTCGATTTGTAAATATAGTCTTTACTTATTAACTTAATAACCTAATAAGCATGGTAATTGGAAGAAATTTCTAGAATAATTTTTAAATTTGTAAAATTATTATACTTAAAAAATAAAATGAAACATATTCTTATATAAATTCATGATTCATCAAATTTTTTTTTCTTTTCAGACTTTTATCTTTAATTTATATTGTTTATAGAGGTAATTAAAAGTTTATTTCAATAAAAAATGCCATAGTTTTACTACATTATTTTTCCACTATTCGGAGCAGATTTTCTGAAAAAGAGCAATTGTTTGTCAAAAAAAAAAAAGGTAGATGATTTACATTCCCTAAGGTGTCCTGCATCGAATTTTTATCACGCCCAGACACTACTGTCTTGACTGTCGATTAGTTGTTCTATGGCTATTGTCTGCGAAAATTATAACGCTGTATGAACACACCGGTAAACCTTACAAATAGATCGCAGATATTGTTGGTATTTGCCGTTCACCTGTTAGTCTGGTCATCAAGACGAAGAAACAAACTGGAACCACCAGTCTAAAACGCAAGAAAAAAATGCGATCGTAAAAAACAAAAAAAAAAACAACAAGAGACGAAGTATACGTAATCAGAAAATGGGAATAACACCCTGATTTTTTAGTAATTTTTTATTCTAAAGAGGTGGAAATTTTGCGGTGCAAGATTAACAAATTTTATTCATAATTTCAAAAGAGTACCAAAAAATTAACAAGAACCAAACTTTGCTATTTTGGGGGGAATTAATATTTGTGATAAGTAAGTGACTGACTGAACCTTACATTATTAGGGGTGAATTAACAGAAAAGATCCAGAAATGGTATTATACTTTGATTCGCTATGAAAATATTTTTTTTTATAATGCGAAAATGCTTAACCTGGTACGCAAATGTAATGTGACTCAGCAAATAACAAGAAATAGTTGAGACGCCATGTTTGTCGACGTTTACATGATTTAGGCTCAAGACAAGACGATTTATTGATGCGATTAATAACGCTAAGAGAAAAGAGAAGAATAAAGAAGACAAAATTCGACATTGAAGACACAGGAAGATATCGTTAAAACGCAATCATTTAAGACAATCAAATTCACTCGTGACATTTAGTTTTACATACATCAATGTCATGGCAAGTGAATCATTTGGAATTGGAAGAATTTTTTGAGAGGAAACAAAACTAAACTCCAAAACGTGACAATAAAAAAAATAACTCGATAAATATACGAATAAAATAAAAAAAATCGAAAATCTTTTTTCTTCTTTATGTGTCGTGTCCTTTCGGGACGTAGGCGATCGTAGACCTCCATTTACCTTTATCCCTTGTTGCCTGTTGGTATCTCTCCCAAAACTTGCTCATCCATCCATTTGCTCAAGCTTATCAAGTATTTCCCGCGTTGTATTCCCGCTGTCTCTTTCCGTCAACCATGTTTGTTTGTCAACAATTGATTCACAGAATTAAAACTTTTGTGACCGAGTCATAAATTATGCGCGTTGTTATCAACTTTATTCTGCAAGAAATAAAGTCCAATTACGTATTATTTACTAATATATTTCCCATTATTTGCAATGACTTGGTGCTACTTATCTATCAACTCACAAATACCTTGTTAGTAAAATTCTGCAGGCTTTTATTTGAAAAAGTTTTCAACAAAATCGTGAATATAGTTTTTATAGAGAAATTTTTTCCCATCAAACTATTTTTTAACGATAAAAAAAAAACGGTTATGATTGGTTGGCACAAGTTCAGTTAAATATTTCGGCTAGAATAGAACAGACCAACCGAGTTCCAGAGTTTAATTCTGTGTTATTTTTGCTATTGTCATGAAGAAGAACATTTTTTCTGATCTTAAAAGGTGTTTCATAAAAATACATTGATTGTATATTAAAATTAAAATGCATTTTATGAAAGGCTGTGGACATTATCACCCTACAGTGAACTTTGACGTAAGTTCTCTTTCACTATGTTGTCTTGGATGGTAGGAAAAGGATAATCTGGAACTTATTCTACAGAAGTGTCAGAAGAATTAGAGGAAGGACTGTTTACAAAACACGCCTGCAGTTATTATGTAACTACTTTACTGGCTGTCTGAGTGATAAAACTCCTAAAATTCTTCTTTCCAAACTTTCATATCATCGCCTTCCCACCAGCTCCATCTTAACTGCTTCCAGTGATAAACAAAGCTCTTGATATTCAATATGATCTACCATGTGTCCCAAGAAATGGGTCTCATGATAAACCTTTCCAAAACAGAAACTATGACCTGAAATCGGAATGAAAACAATGATGGCCTGAATCTGTTATAAAACTTCAGAATGTGGAATTAGTCAATACTAAACAGATTGGATCAGTTCTTTTGTTTTTAATCATTTCCCCCCAAGAAAGGCAGTTTTACTGCCACTGTTGCGCAGGGGGTTACATAGGGGAAAGTGATGAGAAAGAGGGGCAGTTTATAGGGAGGGTGTCAGGAGAAGAGTAATAGAAGAATGAGAATACTGGTGTGATCGGGGTGGAGTGGATGGAGAAAAAGAGCGTGAGAGAAAGGATGCGAGTAGGTGAGATAGGAGATGACTATTGACCTTACATTTAAATTCTTGAATATTGGGGAAGCAATATACAGAAGGGAATTCCACAGGCGGGAAGTGCGAGAAAGAAGCTGCTAGAGTAGAAATTGCGGTTATATTTTATTGGTTTCACTGTAAAAGGGTGGGATCTAGTTGCTAGTCTAGTAGCTCAAGTAAATTCATACCAAGGGGCACCAGTGAGCTAAGCTTTGTTGGAGCAAAATCCGTGAAAGTATTTGTATAAGAGACACAGAGAAGCCACATCACGCTGGTGAGAGAGGGCGATTGCAGACGAGCTGCCAAGTCGGGATCGATCACATAACAGATTATCCGTTGGATTTTGTCAAGAATCCCGAGGTGAATAGCAGGGGCGCCCGACCAGATATGGCAGCAGTATTCAATACACGGGCGGATGGTGGATTTATATATGTGTAAGATGGATTCAGACGAGAAAAACTTCCTGGCCCTGCACAGTGAACTGACCTTCTTAGCAGCGGATTTAGCTATGGGTTCGATATAGTCATTCCATTTGAGGTCTGCTGAGAGAGTTAAGCCAAGGTGGCACAGTGTTTTGCTCTCAGGGTGGCTAGTCTATATTAAGTTTTTTTTTGTTTTTGTAACATATGGTGAAGGAGAAAAAACTTAACGCAACACATTCTGAAAAGTTCTAATTCCTAATCTTGACAGATTTCAATATAAACACTTTCAATTTTCTATGAACTAGCATCCTTATCTTTCTTGTTTTTATCTCAGAAATTTAACTGATCCACTGCAGTCTCCCTTAAGTCTATAATCTTACAAAAGTGATGTTACTTGTGTTTTCGGACAAATAAAAAGTGCACCAAACTCTATGAAAACTAGTTTTTAGGAGCACTAAGAAATAGAATAATTAATTTTAAGACGTTCCATACATGAGATGAATAATTTTTTTTAAAAAATAATTTCACCACAAGCAAGGCGATAAGCAAATTAAGTATTAGAGAAAAAGAAATTTAACACAGTACAGGCCGTGCCAAAGGTAGTTTCGATAAACACCGCAAAATGCTACGTATCCAAAATGTAAAGCTGAAAAATCGAGTCTTATCCTTAAACAGCCACGTCAGACAGAAACTTCTATATGGATGTCATGCAGAGCGCCATACCCGTTCAGAAATATCTAAACTGTCTATACAACCGCTTCCTAAGACCGATGGCTAAAATAGCTTTAAACGAGAGTAGCCTGTGGATTTGGTCGTAATTCCTATTAGTTGTAATATCTTTAATGTAATACATAATAATAGTAATTCCGTTAACATAATACCTGTTACCAGTAACACATTTAACGCAATGTTAGATCGAGATTTTCATATGTATATTATCCATGGTACCAAACTCGTTTTAGAAAAACAAAACAATGCCGATAGCTATGTCTATTCACAAATGCTAGCATTTTCTAGAAAGGAGAGAACATATCTCGCAAACGAAAATCACTAATATGGGTAACGATTCGTACCTTTAGAATTTTAAATCTTAATTTTGGCACTATATCGCTAATCCATCAGTTTTTCTTCCAGCTATGGATTAAATAGCAGAACAGATTAGGTTCTATAGCCTTAACTGGCAACAAGTCTAATGCAGATATTAGTGGAAATCTACTGCTGGAAAACATCTGCCTAGTCAGACATGATCGCCCAAGTGTACATCACGTATGAGAACTGACTGACTGTTGTATTATCTGAAAAAAATATTGTAAGCGTTACAAATTTATGGGATGCATAATGATGCTAGAAGGTTTGGAAAGTTTTTACTCACAGGGTAGATTGACGGCAAGAGAAACAGAGGAAAATGCTTAACTTACTTAGCAAGTTTTAGTAAATGGCAAGTAGAACAGGGGTTAGGAAAGATAGCAAAAAGACGAAATTTGTTAAGAGTTACAAAGGAAGGAAATTGTGGAGAGTCATGATCACCAACGTCTTAAAGAAACACGGCACATCATTCAAGAGTAAGATCAACATCAGATAAGTTACAAGTTATGAAATTGCCTAAAAAAGATACTGCGCATGACAGTTTATATGAAAGAGAGCAACACACTGCCATCAATAAACTAATGGCTTCCGCACGTAAAGGATTTGTAGAAATATTACTCTTTTGCAACAAATACACGTGCTCTCCGAAATTTCTAACAAAAACATGAATAAATCTTCCTCCTGGAATTCTTCTTTTCTTCTTTTTCTTCTACACCCTTGTACAAATTAATCGAAACAAAATAATCTCTTCCTAGGATCTTTCACACTTTCCTCGATCACGTATGCGTCATCCATTGGTTGTTTGTTCTCCACCGATGACATTTTCCTTCTCGTTTAGGACTGATGGTTTCAGTTTGTTTCATCGCCTTTGATGACACGTCTGACAGTTGAAAGGTAGACACCAACAATATCCGCGATATCTTTGTAAGGCTTGCCAGTGTCTCCGTGCAGCTTACTATTTTCGTACCCTGCTTTGTAGTAGCGTTCATGACAGTAAGACAACTAATCGACAGTCGAGACAGTAGTGTATGAGCGTGATAAAAATCTGATACAATCACGGATGACGCCATATTTTTCAAGGACAAACAAATTTCATCATACACCCCGAAAATAGATTCATATTGTGGCATACCACTACAAATGAACTAATCTGACGACAAAACAGAAATCGATTACACCCTGTCAATCCAGCGGGTCTAAAACTGACGTTTGGTGAAAGAAAGGAAACAAAAGCAGTTTTAATTAATTTGCACGTGTGTGCGTGAGATGTGTCTCGTCAGGACGTTGGTGATCATAACTCACTACATTTTCCTGTCCTTTGTAGCGCTTAATATGTTTTTCTCTTTATTATCTCTCCTAAACCCTGTTCTGCCATCAATTTACCCAAGCTCGCTTCAGAAAGCATCCTTCCAGCGTATACGTTATTTTCCTCTGTCCCTTGCCTTCAATCCTATCCTTGGAGTATCAAATTTTCGTAGCCCTCATTCCCCATTATATTCCCTAGAAATTTGAACTCTCTCTTCCTGATGTTAAGTGTAAGTGTTTATTTGTTTATTTTTTTCGTTTTGCTTCCATTTTATTCAAAGCCGCTTCGTTGCTCACATGCTCGGTCTATATTGTCTGCAGAATTTTGTAGAACCACAGTTCTGTTGCTTCAAATTTCTTCATCATCATTGAGGAGAGTGCCCATATAGAAGGAATCATATTACGTAATAGTTCGGTACTCTCTTCATAGTTTAGTGCGAATTTTTCCAGTTTCTTTATAGTTTGCTTCGTTTTTAGAAGACACTTTCGCTATTCCATTGCGCCTTCGGATTTCAGTGTCGCACTTTTCGTTCTCTGTTAAAAATATTTCCAAGATATTTAAATTGCTGTACTTGTTTGATTTTGGTATCTTCAATTTGTAATTAGCATGTTGGTTGTTACTTTTGCTATAAACCATGCATTCCATCTTCTTGCAATTGATTTTTCATCTCACTTTTCCTTCGATATTTTCAAGAGATTGTTTTGTTGGTTTCCTTTCTGTACCTGCTATCAATGCTGTGTCATCTGTAAATGTTATTTTATTTTGTTGAGGTTATGGCCGCCAGTATAAAATCCTGGTAGGACCTCTAATTGTCTTGAAATCGCCTCACTGTCAGTCAGTTAAGTGCCATACGTGAAACACGCTTGGGCGATCATGTCTCGAAAGAGACATTACTGACTGGGCAGAAGATTATCCGGCAGTAGGTTGCCATTGCTTTCTGCGGTAGACTGGTTGCCGACCAAGGCTATAGAACCCAATCTGTTCTACTATTTAACCCATAACTGGAAGGAAGAGACGGATTAATACCTTTCCCAAGGGTATTTGCGCGTAAGTGAATATAATGGATTCAACTGGAATTCGAAGTGAGAAGACACATCCTTGTCTTACACCCCTTTCTATTTTTGTATATTTACTAAATTCATTTTCTATCCGTATCCAGGTGGTGTGCTGCCAGTATAGGTTCTGTATTATTCGAATATCATTCCCAAATATATGCTTAATAAATGTGGGACAAAACTGTGGCACGGAGAAAATTATGTTAAAAATAAATGTATTGTATCAAATAATTCAGCCGTACTGGCATTTTATCCTTATCTGGTTAAAGTAATGGTAATATTATTATTTTCCTTGTGGGTTAAAATAATAATAATATTAGCCGTTTCCTTATGTGGTTAAAGTAATGGTAATATTATTCTTTTCCTTGTGGGTTAAAATAATAACAATATTAGCCGTTTGCATATGTGGTTAAAGTAATGGTAATATTATTCTTTTCCTTGTGGGTTAAAATAATAATAATATTAGCCGATTCCTTATGTGGTTAAAGTAATGGTAATATTATTCTTTTCCTTGTGGGTTAAAATAATAACAATATTAGCCGTTTGCATATGTAGTTAAAGTAATGGTAATATTATTCTTTTCCTTGTGGGTTAAAATAATAACAATATTAGCCGTTTGCATATGTGGTTAAAGTAATGGTAATATTATTCTTTTCCTTGTGGGTTAAAGTAATGGTAATAATTAGCCATTTCCTTATGTGGTTAAAGTAATGGTAGTATTATTTCTTTCTTTATGGGTTAAAGTAATGGTAATATTAGCCGTTTTCTAACCTGGAAAGATTCAGCATTCATTGACAGCTGTCAGTTGAAATTTTAAAATATTTTCTTTGAAACAATTTTTCATGAAAATAGGTATCTCAAGTTCACTAACTGCTATCGGTAGTTCAAGTACTGAGGGGGGTTTCTTTCCTAACCTTTTGTTCGTAGTAGTATGGAACATCAACATATTTATTATGTCATTGTTTTCTTCTCGCGCTAAACGTGCTTTCCGTTTCACTCCTTGCTGCTGTTGAAAGTCCTCAAGTTCTATAGTTTCTGTCATTTGGCACAATTCTTGAGGAAAGTCGGAGAGTAGAGTGGGCGAAATCAAGAAAGACGAAGAAACTAGGTCTAAATTATAAAATTTATAATAGGGACACTATTGTCTTTGAAATCACCACAAAATTCTTTTAACAAGTTTAATATATTTAAGGGTGAGACAGAGAGATGGAGAGCGGTTACATCGCTTTAGTCATGTTTGTCATGAATATTATGTATTTACAGAAATAGAGATTACTGGTAACAATTATAAATGCAAGCGTTTAAAATGTTATTGCCACTGTCATTAATACAATTATTACGACACACATTCTTAAAAACACTATTAATCTCAATCTAAATATTCACTCGACGTGGAATGCGTTTATTCCCCCCTCCCC
Source organism: Ascarosepion bandense (assembly GCA_037127315.1). Taxonomy (NCBI): domain Eukaryota; kingdom Metazoa; phylum Mollusca; class Cephalopoda; order Sepiida; family Sepiidae; genus Ascarosepion; species Ascarosepion bandense. The sequence continues at coordinate 2,869,227 of JBBBDQ010000887.1, read as the reverse complement.
TTCTATCTCATTCAGCGTCTCTCTATTTACAAAGACCTACTCACCTGTACAAAAGATTACCTGTCTTTCTCAAAGCCCACTTCTCAACCCCATACAATGTGTCAGAACACTTATCCTTGTCTTTTGTCTTTTATAACGTCTTAGACTTCGCCCATGATTTTTATCTCCACTAAATTGAGGGGAACTAAATGAAGAAGAGATATTTATTTTTAATCATTTAATTCAAAGCAAGGCGATAATGTCACTAAGACGCAAGTGGTTGCTAAGAGTGAAAGAGAATGAGAAATGAAGAAAAAAGACAATAAAAGAACAGAGTTCAATAGGTGATATTGTGAAAGAGAAAAAAACTATTACAATAGAACATATGGTTGCTTCTCGATAGTTCAACAGTAAAATGGTGAGACCTAGTTGCCAATCCAGTAGTGTGCTTAAATTCACGCAGTCAAGGCACCAAGAAATACACGTCATCAGAATAATTACCGTGAAGAATTGCCATGTAGAAAAGACAGAGAGAATTCATGTTACAGCAGCTGGAGACCAACTGAAGTCGAGATGCTTGGTCAGGATCGATCACATATGAAAAAACAGTATCAGAGAATAAACGCCGACATTTTTAAATTCATATTTGGAAAACGTTTTTGTTTTAGACAATATTAATAACAACTTTCATACCAGAAAAGTTTAAAAGATTATTAAGCCCGCGTCTCAAGGTGCCTTCCGGCCAACCAGTACATCTCCTTCGAGAGAGAGCTAAGTTTATTGTCCAGCACCTGATGTCCTTAAAGGGAGAAGTACAGAGAGGTCTTGGGTATTTTTTCTACTGTATTGCTGTTAAACCCACTTTAAACCTTGGTTTCGTGTCACATTAGGTAGCGAGGTGGGCACGATGAAAGATAAAAGCTTTCAAGGACGTGGACATTTAGCAATTGGGCTACGAAAAGGAGACCACCGAGTTCAAATTCCAGCGTACCACCCCAACAACTTTCACTTTCGTACAAATGCTTTTGGAAAAGGCATGTATCTGTCTCTTCTCCTAAGCTATGGATTAAATTGCAGTGTAGATTGGGTTCTTTAGGCTTGTGTTGGAATTAATGCAAGAGAAGGAAAATTTTTAATTTAATTTAATTAATCGATATAAACATTTTATCTTCTTTCTGGGTTGTTGGTCTGTTACTATTGTACATCACCAGCTTATCTTGAAAAAAATATCCCGTCACTGGCATGTCAAGAGAAGAGTGTGTGGAGGGGGAAGTGAACATTTTGGTAAAATAACCTGTCACTCATTAACATTTTTTTACCATTGTTCAAACATTTCAAGTCTCAAGAGCCATTCAGTGTAGTGGGTTAATAAATAAAGTTATTATAATGGTTTACAAGAAGAGAGCAAAAGGTGTATATTATGAGGATATGTAGGATAGATGAGTGAATGAAACGTACAAACAGACAAGAAAAGATGTGAAACTAGTATGTATCCGGCAAGATAGACAAATACTGAGATAGATAGATAGATAGATAGATAGATAGATGAAATTAAATGAATTTATTGGTATATGCGTAAACATAGAGGTTACTTTTGTGCGAATCTATCAAGCAATATGAGTCTGCTTGCCTTCTTATCTCTGTCTCTGTGTATCTATAAATATTTTCATGGTAACTATTCTAATGAGCTTTCCCACTTGGTCCCTCGACCGCATGAAGTTAAACGTACAACTAGACTTCATCGTTTTACTACTAAAATATCTAGATGTAACCGTAAGTTCTATTCTAACAGTTTCTTCTCACGTACTTCTTTTTGCCAGGGGGAATCTCTTTACGTGTCTTGTTTCTCAGCCAAATACGATCTTCAAAAAATTAAATGCATCATCACTCACCATTTCCTGTTCACCTAAATCCTGGATTTTGGATTTTGTCGAGAACCTCGAAATGAATATCAGGAGAATTCGACCAGATATGTCAACAGTATTCAACACATAGACGAATGGTGGATTTATAAATGTGAAAATGGATTCTGATTTTATTCATTTACAATCATTTACCCTAAGCGAATGTGCGTGGTGGTCCAGTGGATATCGGTTCAGAACAAGAATCGGAGAGCCGAGTTCGAATTCCAGTTGAATTCATTGCTTTCACTTACGCGCAAATACCCTTGGGAAAGGTATTAATCCGTCTATTCCTTCCAGTTATGGGTTAAATAACAGGACAGATTGGGTTCTATAGCCTTGGCTGGCAACCAGTCTACCGCAGAAAGCAATGGCAGTCTACTGCGGGATAATCTTCTACCCAGTCAGTCATGTCTCTTTCGAGACATGATCGCCCAAGCGTGTTTCACGTATGGCACTTAACTGACTGACTGACCCTAAGTGATAATGTCACTCAAACGCAAGGGGTTACTGATAGTGTGTTGTGGATGTTCGTCGCCAATTTGTTGTGTTCTTGTGGCGAAACTTCACCGCAAAGATGTAGTGACTGGTTTGGCCAGAAGTAAGACACGAAAAACAGAAGAAAAGTTCAAAACAGTGTATTAGTATAACAAGAACCTATATATAAAGGAAGTGCTAGTAATCAGTAGACATAAATAAGTAAGTCCGAAGGGTACAGTTACGCTACATATTGCCTGAATCGTAGCTGGCTTTAACTGCGTACTAGCTGTCGTCCTTAACTGCCGACTTAACTGCTTCCGGAAGTCATGCAGGTAATTATATATATATATATATAGGAAGAGGAAGAGTTCATTCTTCGTAGAAGGGCACCATAACGGAGTGAAAGAAAATTAGAGAACCTTAGGTGATAGGACAATAAAAGACCAGGATTTAGGTGAACAGGAATTGGTGATTGATGATGCATTTAATTTTTTGAAGATCGTAGTTGGCAAAGAAATAAGAAACGTAAAGAGATTTCCCCTGGCAAAAAGAAGTACGTGAGAAGAAACTATTAGAATAGAACTTACGGTTACATCTAGATATTTCAGCAGTAAAACGATGAAGTCTAGTTGTACGTTTAACTTCATGCGGTCGAGGGACCAAGAGGGAAAGCTCATTAGAATAGTTACCATGAAAATATTTATAGATACACAGAGACAGAGACAAGAGGATCTACAATATAGTCGATCCTGACATGGTGTCGCAACTTCAATCACTTTCTCACCGATGTGATGTGGCTTCCCTCTCTCTTTTCTACAAATATTTCATGGCAATTGCTCTGACGAGCTTTTTCCCTGGTGCTCAGTACATTAACATCCATGTCTCATCCCTTTATACTGAAATAATAAAATGTAACCTTCTCTTCTTTTCTCGCACTTACTGCCTGTGGAACTCCCTTCTGTTTACCTGCTTCTCTGATAGCTACAATCTCTAAAAGTCTAAATGCAACCTCGACTGCAATCCCATCCATTTTTGTTTTTACTTTCTTCGACACCCCATTTACCTAGCCTTTTCACTGACTGTAAAAAAAAAAAAGTAATATCAATCCTCCTGTGTAGCACTAAACGCTGAACAATTTCCTCACAGATACGGGATATAAGTCAGTTAAATACCATACGTGATACACGCTTGGAGGATCACGTCTCGAAAGAGAAATGACTGACTGGGCAGGAGATTTTCCTGCAGGAGATTACCATTATTTTCTGAGGTAGACTAGTTGCCAACCAAGGCTATAGAACCTAATCTGTTCTTTTATTTAATCCATACTATATTCTTTACCAAATTCTATAAACGGTAAAGTTGTAAAACCATTTTTGTTCACTAATTTAAATATAATTCAATACTGACTGCCGCCTGACCAAAAAGCAATACCATCAATTAAATATGGGCATCTGATAAAACCAATATACCCTGATGCTTTTTAAGAAACAAGAAAATTTCGTTAGAAACAAAGTAACACTAAAATCTGATGTGATACCAATTCTCCTATAAGGCAGATGAAGAGGAAACCATAAATTTGTGTATGTGAGTCACGAGCAAATTTTAATGAAAATGGGAACGAAAAGGTTACGTGTACTTAAAATAAGAGTTGAAACTTCTAAGAAATATAACGAGAAAAGAAGGCTCGAAGAATTTGACATTCACAGGATATACTCAAGTCAAAAAGAGAAATAGCAAGTAACCTAATCAGCTTGTATACATGGATGGCAGAACAAGGAATTGGAGGAATATTAAAAAAAAAAACCAAACCATACTAAAAGTTACAAAGGATAGGAAGTCGTGGAGAGCCACAATCCTCTATTTTATTATGGCGTTACTTTGAATCAAATGCAGAATATAATCATCAGAAATAAATGTTCAACCGATTCAGCTACACGCTTAGGCTAGAAATAGATTTGAGCAGAGACAAAATGTTATTTGTTCTATGTAACATATCCTTTCAGAACGTTGGCGATCATAGTTCTCCATAACTTTCTGTCCGTTGTAGCATAATAAATTTTATCCTTTTGTTATCTCTCCTAAACCTTGTTCTCCAATTCATTTACTCAAGCTCCTTAGATATGTTCTACGTTGTTTTCACATGATCCTCTTGCCTTCAATCTGTTCTTTGAGTAACCAATTTTCTAAGCCCTCTTTCCTCATTAGATTAATCGTTACTCACAAGTTTCGTCCATGGTATTCTCTGCATTCTTCTGTAGAATCAAATTTTATATTTAGCTATTTAATATAAAAGTTAATAAAAAAAGACTAGAACAAACAAACAATATTCAAAGAGTGGTAACATTTACTATTTGTCATCCAGCAATTCTTCAAATATTGTTTTTTATTTATTTTATGAGTTTACCACTGCTGTCAAAATATTTGAGAGGATGACTGTTTCCTCACAGGTTATTGCCTGAGCATAACAGGAGGGAATGAACATACACATATATATATATATATATATATATATATATATATATATATATATATATATATATACGAATTCAGTTTTGCTTTTACCTCCCGAAGAGACGTTGGGCACCCAACGTTGAAACAAACATATGATTGTCGAGGACATATATTAAAAAATAATGTACATGTTCTAAAACATAATTTATAATATATATAGTCATCCGCAGACAGATCTGTTTCGCTGTATCACAGCTCATCAGTACGGTTAGACTCCGATTGCTTTTAACCCATGTATATATATATATATATATATATATATATATATATATAATTATTGCTTCAAAGATCTCTTCTTTAGCTTTGAGGAAATTGTTCAACATTCATTGCCATATAAAAGGACTGATATTATATAACAGTTAAGTACTCTTTTCTTTGTGTCTAAGGCAATTTTTTCTGTTTCTTAATACTTTTCTTTTTCTTTTAAAAGACAACTTTCGTAATCTCAATGAGTCTACGGATTTCAGTGTTGCATTTTTCGTCCTCAGTTAACACAGTCCCCCGTTATTTAAATTGATGTACTAGTTTGTTTTTGCTATGACGCGTTTGAAATTTGCCTGTTGGCTGTTCCTTTATCTAACAATCATGCATTCAGTCTTTTAACAATTCATGCTTACTCCTTTCTTCTCATTTTCCTTCATTACCTTCTATGAGAGTTCTTGGTGGGTTTCTTTTTGTATCTGCTACTAAATTAATATCAGATTTTAATTGCAACGAAATACTTTTATTTGCTGGTAAATAAGAAAATAATGCTATGATTCAGTTTCTCATATAGAAATGATCGCCTCCATCGAAAAATCTCTTTTCATAATCTCGACCTTTGTCTAGAAGAAATAGCTGAATATCAGCACCCGGGAGGGCATATTTAACACTATTTCCGCTACAAAATGAATTCATAGATTTTATAGATACTGGAATACCTCAAAGCGGAAGCAATGTCTCAAAGGATCAGTTAATTTTATCTGATAAGCTACTCATTTCAAGTGATGAAAGTAGAAACTACCGATTAACAATAGCGATTAATATCCTTATATATATATATATATATATATATATATATATATATATATCCATATGAAGAGAACCAACAGGTTTAGAATCCCAACTTCTCAGGTATTTACTTTTTAAAAAAGCTGATCAATATAGCATATATCATAGAGCATAATATAATATAATGTAATTAAATTTGATTTTTATTTAAAATTAATTTAAATTAATTTAAATTAATTTAATTATTTTAAATAGAACGGTTTATTCTTGCATCGATCGAAAATCTGCCGAGGCTGACAAAGCAAACCTCGCTGTCAAGCTTGAAAAGGACCTCTAACCCGTAATTGACTGAGGTAAGAAATGGCTCGTGAATTTTAATGCTTCCAAAACGAAGCTGCAATCTGTTAACCATCATAGACAATCGTTCCTACCCCCCATTAGCATGGATCAGGCTAGTCTTCCTGAAAATAAAACACTGCGCCTCCTCGGATTAACTCTCACAACAGACCTCAAGTGGAATCGCTATATAGACTCCATAGCTAAATCTGTTGCTAAGAAAGTTGGTTCTCTGCGTAGGGCCGGAAAGTTTTTCCCGTCTGAAACAATCCTGCACATATATAAATCTACCATCTGCCCGTTTATTGAATACTGCTGCCATATCTGGCCGGGTGCTGCTGCTATCCATCTAGGTGTCCTTGACAAAATCCGACGGTGAAACTGTAAGGTGATCAATCCTGACTTGGCAGCTCAGATACAGTCACTTTCTCACCGGTGCAATGTAGCTTCCATGTGTCTCTTCTCCAAATACTTTCACGGCTTCTGCTCCGATGAACTTACCCGTACCCCTATATATGAATTTGCTCGAGCCACAAGATTAGCAACTAGGTCCCACCCTTTTACTGTGAAACCAAAAAAAATGTAAACGCAAATTCTACTCCATCAGCTTCTATTTCTCGCACTTCCCGCCTGTGGAATTCCCTTCCGTTTATTTGCTTCCTCGACAGCTACAATCTTCAAGGATTTCAATAGTCTTCTATCTCACTAACCTGCATCCTCTCTCTCGTGCTCCTTTCTCCAACCACTCCACTCTCATCAGTATTCCTATCCTTCTCTTGCCCACTTCCTGACACCCCTTATAACCTATCACTCTTTCTCATAACTTTCTTCTTATGTAACCCCTCTGCACAACAGTGGCAGTAAAATGCCGTGCTTGGGGCGATATGATCATAAAAACAAAAAATTACATTGCAACACGAAAATTTCTATGTTTCGAGAATTTAATTTCGTCATCAGGCAATATTCAGTAACCATGGTAAAAATGATTTTCATTTGATTGTTGAAAAATAAAACGTTTATTTAAAGAATTAGTATGGAGAGGGAAGACAGAAAAGAATTTGGTTTTATGTGTGTGTTTAATTTATCTAATCAGAATGAAGGTCGACTTTGAAATTTGAAAATATAGGTTATATGTTGTGGGACGCTGGTCTTTTCTTCTAAGGTTAACGGGGAAGTGTCTATTCATTTAGCTAGAGTCTAGACTGTTTCTTTCCGGTGATATTTATACACTATAGCTACACGGTTATGGTCTTAGATTTCTATGCATCCCAGAAGAATTCGTTGAAGTAAAGAATTTATCAACGCACTTTTTTCTTTAATAATAACAAGTGCCGTAATAGAACATCCCGATCGAAATATTTTGGTATCTAAAAGAAACCACTAAAACTCCCACAATAAAATGGAAAATTAAAAAAACATGTAAATCTTTAAATGATCCATGTTCTTTGTGTCTATATAGAAAAATATACATTATTAAATTTCTTAAAAATAAAAATCTATTAAATAAATGAAATTAAATTAATGTCATATATAAACTTTGCAAAATGTTCACCTTAGAATTAGGTTAATAATTCTTCATAAGAAAAATATTGATTAAATTATATTCGGTACTTTAGTTTGTATTATGATATAAACAGGGAACAAGGGATGAGCCTCTACACCTGTTCAATAGACGTGGGTGGAGTGTGAACTATCGCCCGGTTCACACTCCACCCACGTCTCTTGAACAGGTGTAGAGGCTCATCCCTTGTTCCCTGTTTAGGACGTGGTTTCTGGCTTTCTCTTTTCCAATCTACTCACTCTTTCGTTGCCCCCTGCACACCAGTGGCCTTACCGCCTTGCTTGGGGTGATGTGATTAAAAAAAATATTAAAAAAAAAAATATTTAGATATTAAGATTTATGCAGGTTACGAGTATATGGAAAATTGAAAAAAAATCACTATGTACCGAAATAAAAATAGTTTAATCATACTAAAAGTCCCTCTAAGTCAGATCAAAAATAAAAAATGTCACCAGAAAGAAGCAGTCTTGACTGTAACTGAATAAGTTGACACTTTGCTGTTAACATTTGTCGGAGCCTACTGCTTCTACTCATTATAATTTTTAACAAAAGGATGGATAAATAACCATACGCGGCCTGTCGAGCAGGATAAAAGTGTAGTATCTGTTTCTGGTGGGTGGGCAGGTTTGGAAGCAATGACCAGCTAAGACTAGCATTTGACCAGTTTCGACAAACAATGACAAGCTCAGACCAGCTTTCTACCAAGTTACCGCGTAAGCGGGGACTGGGTAATATTGACCAGTGGCCTGAGCGTACGCGCTCATGATCCCCACGTTAAAAACTGACCTTGTGTCACAACTCACTCGAGTGGAGGATTAGGGTAAATCTCGACCAGCTTTGACAAACAATGACCTGCTAAGACTAACTATGACTAGCTAAGACTAGCTTTGTACCCAGTTACTACATAGGCAGGGGCTGGGTAATATTTGACCAGTTACCAGAGCGTTCGTCCCCGGTGTTCCCACTTTAAAAACCAGACCTTGTGTCACATTTCTTTTCAGTGGGGAAGGATGGGTAAATATAGCTTCCGCGGCCCGGCGAGTAGGATAAAAGTGTAGTATCTGTTCTCAGATACTCACTTGCTGCTTTTCGGCTGACTGCAGCACTCGCCACCTGGTGGCGGGTGGGTAGGTTTGAAAGAAATAACCAACGTTGACAAGCATTGACCTCCTCGGATTAAGTTCCTCAACGTTCCAGCCTACGACGTTCTAGCCTGTGTCGATCCTGCCAGACACTCACGACTTCCAAGCCTGTGTCTTTCATACCAGATGCTAACGACGTTCCCGACGACAACGTTCCAACAAGAGCTGATCCTGGCAACCGCTGCCGACGTTCCAACCTTGTTCCGATTTTTTCTACTGTTTTCTCGTCGATTTTACCACAATTGCCTCCGTCTACTCATTGTCTTTGCTACTTTTACACATACAAAAGTTCGCGAGGTCGATACGATCAACTGATATCGGCTCCGCGAAACCTTAAAGGAAAGATCCCATGCCTCAAATATATAACCTATATTTTCAAATTTCAAAGTCGACTCTCATTCTGACAAGTTGAATAGTCTATTTTTTTCTGCCTTTCCCCTCCACCTCAAATTTTTAAATAACTAATGTATTGTTTTTTTACAAGCAAATGTAAACCATTTTCAGCATAGTTTTGAATATTGCCGGATGACGAGATAAATTCTCGGAACATAGTAATTTCTGTGTCGCAATGTAAATTAAATTAATTTAAAATAAAAAATTAATTTAATTATATATATATATAATTAAGTTATTTTTTTATTTTAAATTAATTTAATTGACATATATATATATATATATATATATATATATATATATATATATAGCACACTTGGTATATAATCCAGGTAAATTCCGATAGAGACGAACTCAAGAGAACTCAATGTTATGTAAAATAAAAGAAAAGAAAAGGAATTTTTGTGGGGGGTGTATATTTTTGAAGACCAACTGTTGCATCATTTGGGTCTGACGAGCTGCGATAATAACATCATGACGCGGTGAAATATGTATTACCCATTGTAATAATCTAAAATATTTTATAAATTATATATAAATAAATATATATATATATATATATATATATATATGTGTGTGTGTGTGTGTGTGTGTGTGTGTGTGTGTGTATTCTGAACCAGGAATCAGATTTTTATTTAGAAGCATGAAACGTGATGTTGGCAATCGCACATGGCGAATATAAACCCTGTAGATAATATAATTAAAATTATTCTGGAACATTACCCTTAAGCCTGTAACTAGAGCTCGCCATAGAGAGTTATGAAGTAATGGCCATGAACCAGTTTCAACAATTTTTAACCACAATTTTACTTGCATTAGTCTTGTGTTATTTAAATGAAGTAAAGTTTTCTTCCATTTTTTAGACCCTACTGAATGACGTTGACGTAATTTATTCAATGAATTTTTTTCTGTATTATTTATGTTCTGGTTCAACAATAGTTACTTTTATGAATTTCCTTTTGGCATTTATTACTAAGTGTTTGAAGAGGACAAAGTTAATATCATACTACACACTACATATGTTGGCTTGAAATTTCTACAGCTTTCATTTTTTAATTTTATTGACTTTTGTTTGTTTTTCTTCTTTTTTGTTTTATAGCGATCTGTTATGTCAAGTCATTCTACGAGTACTAGTGACAACGACGTAATTCTGTACCACCTTCCGCATGGTCGGGTCATCGACAACTCTACCTATCTTTTACCAGGCATTTTCTAGTGATGAGTGTAGCTAGACAACTAACTGGATTAAAAAGCAAGACCTGTCAAAAGACGGATTGTTGGGGATCGCCTCTTTTTACACACTCAGTGGACTCGTCTAAGGTATACTTATAATCCTGCCTACAGAGAACGAGTGTGTCTGTAGTGTGTTAGAGAGTTGTTGTTGTTAGAGTTGTAGTGCTTGTCAGAGCAGTTGAACCGCCGCTCGTTGGTCAGCAAGAATATAGACTTATTACCCGGACTTACTTCGTTGTATATATTTGACTCCTACTAACAAGTATTTCTGAATCTACTAACTGTGTACAGGTTGTATATCGTTTGTTCAATATACTTACATTTTTCCTCTCATATGTTTTGTGTTATTATTATATTGTGTAGTTTTCTAAACAAGAATCCACAACACGGATGAACCTTCTTTTAGGGTCATCGGCTATCTAACATAATGGGGTAGACTGGCTTCCACAGCTAGGTAATGATAAGGCATCAATAAACGAGGCGGGGGTGTCTTCCTAGAGTGACGTCAATGGTCAGGATGCGGGTTATCCTAGAGTGAAGTCAGAGGTCAGGATAGAGGGGTTCCTCCCAAAGTGACGTCTACAGGTAAGGCGTGGTGGGTCTTTGTAGAGTGAAGTAAGTGATCAGAGTGAAGAGGGTCTTCTTCGAGTAATGTCAACGACCGGGGCGGGGGTGTCTTCTTGGTTAGAAGTCAACGGTCAGGGCGTGGGTAGGGATCATCCGATAATAACAACAACCACGTGTCCGTAACCAGGGAGAGGCTTGAAGCTGGAGAACACTTGCTTTTGTTTCCGCCAGATCTACTTAGCCAAGAATGAATGAATACTTCCTCTGGCTATCAACCCTGACATGTGGAGGGAATTGATTAGGTGTTGAACCACGCAAGGTGACCCGACGATCACAAAGCGTTTTCGGACGAACGATGTTGATGATGGTTACTGCGATAACGTTTGAAAGTTATTAATGCAAAAAATAAATAAATAAATAAATAAATAAAATAAAATAAAATAAATAGAAATTATATTTCATTTTTAAATAAAATTGCAAGAAACATGGGTGTTTTTTTATGCCAATCGCAAAACCTCTGGTGACTCCGAGGGCGGCTGACAAAATAATTTTACTCAAAAATTCTAAGAATGTTAAACTGCTATAGAACTAAATCAATAGCTTACACGCGTGCAGACACACACGCAGCAAACACGATCGAACACACTCAAAACAAGTACACAGATGTACACACGAATACAAAAAGCATACATGGATATGAAAAGAACATATATATTAATTGAAAGAACATCAATTTACCTACAAAGATCTACAATGCATTTATATCCCTGTTAATATATATATATATTAGTCATCCACGTACAAGCCTGTTTCGCTGTATCATAGCTCATCAGTGTGGCTAGTGACATCCACTTACTCCTAGCCGGGATCGAAAGTCGACCGATTTGGTGTCGGTCGGAGTCGCTATCCACTAAGCCATAGGCGCATGGAATCAGAGAAGGGAAATTTTATGTTGTATAGAAGCAGTGTATACACGCGCCAGTCACCGAAAGTACTCAATTCATTTCTGAAGAGTAATGCTTTTATCGCAGAAGTGGAAACTGTTTTTAAATTTTTGTTTCTAGAGATCTCAATCTTGATGAGAGCATAATATATTAGTCATCCATATACAAGCCTGTATCACAGCTCATCAGTGTGGCTAGACATATCCACTTGCTTCAAACCATTTCAAAAGAAACATTCGATTTTTTGTTTATTATTACTACTAATTTTTATGACCCAAATCCTATTTTTAGAGGGATATTTTTAGCCTTTTCTAAGACACAAGGGGTGTCAGAGAATATTAGAAAATTTACTCTTAAGGAAAGGAGACAAGGAAATAAAATTAAGAAGTTAGAAGATAGCGATTGACATTGCATTTAAAGTTTTGAAGATCAGAGTTGACTGAGAAGCCGGAAGAAATTTTCACAAGCGAGAAGTGTAACAGAAGAAACTAATAACACAGAATTTACGGTTATATCTAGCCATTTCAACTGTAAAATGATGAAACCTTTTTTCTTCTTTATGTACCGTGTTATTTCAGAACGTAAATGATCATAAATTCCCCTTGACCCTATCTTTTGTTCACTCTTAATACTTTTCCCCTTCGTATATCTCTATACATAATATATATTTATTGGTTTCACAGTAAAAGGGTGGGACCTAGTTGCTAATCTTGTGGCTCGAGGAAATTCGTATATAGGAGGTACCAGTGAGCTAAGTTCATCGGAACAGAAGCCGTAAAAGTATTTGTAGAAGAGACACAGAGAAGCCACACTGAGTCGGTGAGAAAGCGACTGTATCCTAGCTGCCAAGTCGGGATCGATCACATTACAGATTCTCCGTTGGATTTGATCGAGGACACCTAAGTGGATAGCAGGAGCACCCGACCAGCTATGGCAGCAATATTCAATACACGGGCGGATGGTAGATCTGTATATGTGCAGGATTGTTTCGGACGGGAAAAAAAACTTCCTGGCCCTACACAGAGAACAGACTTTCTTAGCATATATATGAAAAAAAAATTCTATACTTTCAGTTTTAAAAAAATCCTTGATAATGTGTAATAGAATAACTGATAGCGATTGTATATGTAGAAAATATGTGTAAACTGCCACCATTTTGTATTTTTAATTTCGCGCATGTGCATTGTTTCTTTTTTTTATTTTGTCAGCTGTACAATATAGTAGGATCAGTTGGTCACCGCCTGTAAGGAAAAAGAGTGCCATGACGCAATTCACTCCGCAAGAAATTTTGAAACAAGATGCTGTGCTGCTTGGCATTCGCACCGGAAGCTACCATACGAAATTTTCAGAGTGCTTAGGTGTCAATCTGAGTAGATTGCAGAGGACTTGGAAAGAGTTCAATGTGTCTGATGGTGATTACGAAGGTGTTTGGAGTGATCACTACTAATGGCGACTTTATTCCATTTTTCCTACAGGGCTTCAGACTCAACACGGAGGCCTATATCAAATGCCCTCAGAAGGTAGTGCTTCCCTGGGTCAAGAGGGCGAATGCTGGATTACCCTATGTAAGAAGATGCTACACAAGCAGTAGAACCCAGTCATGGTTGTCAAACACTTTCTGCGACCACATCACCCCTTACATCTGTCCACCTAACTCCCCAGACTGCAACCCCCTTGATTATTATGTGTGGGGCGCAGTTGAGCGAGAGACCCCAAAAAAAAGTCCTTGTAACATCAAAAATGGAATAAATTTACTCTTTAGTATTTCAAGATACTTTTATGTAGTTTTCGTAAATATATGTTGAAATGATTTGCCAGTGTTATTTTCATTTTTACGTAATTTAAACAATTCATCCATCGCCCATATATATATATATATATATATATATATATATATATATAGTCAAAGAACGTTTTCTTGAAGCTCTTTAAAATATCCTAACAGAAAAATGCAGCATAGCATTTTATCGACATTTTTCAGCTTCTGTTAAGTTTCACGCTTTGTAACATCTACCTTCGCAAGTTTTCCACGCCCTCTAACTAACGGACAGACTTTACCATTAATATATGCATTAATGTCATAGGTGCAAACAAATGTTCATATATGTGTCATCCACTAGCACTTTCTCGTCATTTATTGTTCTCTTAATGTGTTCTAATTTTCGTCTAAAAAAGAAAAAAAGTCGCCCCAACATCAACATGACTCCAATGTCTCTTTTTACAACCACGAATTTAATTCGCCGAGGCTGATCCACGTTTCGTTTTTCGTTTCGTTCCAGCAAAACAATTTCGAACGGTTCTTTAACGTCCAATATTTTATAATAACTAATTTCCTCCTCTTTCTGCTTTCACCATTCCCCGTCTATTGAAATATGCGAGAGCAAGACGCATTTAATTTCTTTCATTACAACAGTGTCGGATTCGTGTCAAACACTTCGCAAACAACCGCCATTATTTTATAGACTTCTTATTTCACCTATTCATTTATTTATTCTTTATTATTATTATTATTATTGTTGTTGTTGTTGTTGTTGTTGTTGTGGTTGTTGGCTGCTATTGTTGTTGTTGTTGTTGCTGCTACTGCTGTTGTTGATGATTTTTGCACAGCAAATCCAGGGTCTCTTGGTTGTCTTAACAGCCATTGTTCTTTGTATTTTCATTTTAAATATCTTTTTCAATCTTCCTCTCTCACAGGCTGTCTCCTTCTCTCTCTCTCTCTCTCTCTCTCTCTCTCTCTCTCTCTCACACACACACACACACACACACACACACACACACACACACACATACCTGTATATATATATATATATATATATATATATATATATATATATATTTCTAAAAAAGTTAATGGATTTATTTTAACCTGCCTTTTTTTTTCTTCAAATGTTGGAATTAATAAAAATCACTGATTAAAAATAATATAATATAATATAATATTATAATAACGTTTGCAGTAAAATATATATATATATATATATATATATATATATATATATATGAATTAGGATGATCAGTCGATTACGCTACCATAGTCTCAATCGTTCTACATGTTAATTTTTTTCCTTTAAATATGTATTGAGTGAATTTTAATACAACTGTTTACTGGTCTAATTTGACTCTGACTAATAACTGTCTCATAATTATTATATAGATAAAGCGATTGTATATAGTGTGGAAACAACTCTATATAATAGCTGCTGGTTTCATGTGTCCACGAATCCTCTGATATATATATGTATATATATATATATATATATATATATATATATATACATGATCAAACTTTTTTTCAAACAAAAATATATTTGTTCAAACAAATCATTTCCAAGTGTTGGTTGTTGATAATCAGTTTCTTTAATCTTTGTTAATTTTCGTAACATGTTTTTATATATATATATATATATATATATATATATATATATATATATGATTGACTTAGTTTTTGGTCCTAATAGGGTTAGACCAGTACACATTTGCATTAAAAATGTTCTATACAATTATATTGTAGACCTTTTGAATATTTTTCATTTTTAAACGAGTTATTTCGCTACCTTGGTTTCTACCATAAGTGTTGTCTTCAGGCATTTTTTGTGGATGCATTTCGTCATAATTTCTGTTCTTTCATTTAACAGTTCGTCTTTATTTGGGTATGTCATAATTTCTAATTTTTCTTCTTAGCACAGTCTACATATTTGCCCACTGTTGTAAGGCTTGGCTGTTTTTACAATGCTCCACGTTATGTCTGGGTCTTTTTCATATTTTGATTTCAATTTCCAGACGTGGTTAGCCAATTTTGTATTGTTTTTGAATTTTCCTATTTTAAATGTAGATCTGTAGTTGAACCACCTGGTCTTAAAAGACAAAATGCATCCACACTAAGAAGTACCTCTTAGGTTTATACAACCATGGATGAAAACGTCATAATTCACTTGAATTTAAACAATGCGCATTCAAAAATCCTCTGCCACGTGAACGTTTAAATAAAACATCGTTACAAGAGCGTTCTTAAAAAGAAAAACGGTAATCGGTAAAATCAGTTATCCTGGTCGCCTGAAGACACCACTTATGGCAGAAACCAAGGTAGCGAAATAACTCGTTTAAAAATTATATATATATATATATATATATATATATATATATATATATATATATATATATATATAATCGTTTCACCCCAAACAAAGCATTCCACTGCCACTATTGCGCAGGGGGTTACATAGGGGGAGTGATGAGAAAGGATGGTTAGATATAGGAAATGTCAGAAGGAGGGTGATAGACGGGTAATGGTACCGAGAATGAGAGTTGGGTAGATGGTGAGACTGTTTGAGAGAATAGATGCAAGTTAGTGTGATAGGAGGTGTCTATTGACCGTACATTTAAACTCCTACAGATTGTAGCTGTCGGGGAAGCAGGCATATGGAAGGGAATTCCACAGGCGGGAAGCGCGAGAAAAGAAGCTGTTGGAGTAGAAATTACGGTTACATCTTATCTGTTTCACTATAAAACGGTTGGACCTAGTTGCCAATCTAGTATCTCGTGTAAATTCGTACCTAGGCGGCACCAATGATCGGAATAGAAACCGTGAAAGTATTTATAGAAGAGGCAGAGGGAAGCACATCACGCCGGTGAGAGAGTGACTGCAGCCGGTCTGCCAAGTCAGTATGCTCATTATTTCACGCCTAGTAAATTTTATAAATGCCTACTTTTTTTTTTCAATATTGCCGAGGTCGATTATTTTTTCATTTTTTACAAATGGAATACGTTAGCCCGCCGACAGTTCGAAATGATTATATTCTTTTCGTCAAATAAATTATTCTAGTTCTTAAAATTATGATTTTCAGTTTACAGAATTACCAGTGACTTTAATGATCGGCATACTTTTCATGGTCAGTCACTTAAGTGCCCTACGTGAAACACGCTTGGATGATCATGTCTCTATCGAGACATGACTGACTGTGCAGAAGATTATCCCGCAGTAAGTTGCCATTGCTTTCTGCGGTAGACTGGTTGCCGACCAATCTGTCATATTATTTAACCCATAACTGGAAGGAATAAATGGATTAATACCTTTCCCAAGGGTATTTGCGCGTAAGTGAAAGCAATGAATTCAGCTGGAATTCGAACTCGGCTCCCCGATTTCTCGTTCCGAGCCGATATCCAATGCACCACAACGCACATCCTCTTTTCATGGTACCTTTCTAAAAAAAACTTTCTATATGCTAGTCTGATTGGGATCAAGGGCGATCATTCCGTTCTTTTTTATATGAGTATACGTGAATATTACAATCAAATGCTAATATATATATATATTATTCATCCACATACAAGCCTGTTTCGCTGTATCACAGCTCATTAGTGTGGCTAGACACATCCACTTGCTTCTGGCTGGGATTGAAACTCGACCGATTTGGTGTCAGTCGGAGTCGCTACTCCCTAAGTCATAGGCGCATGGATTCAGAGAAGGGAAATTTTAACGTGCTGTATATAAGCAGCGTATACACACGCCAGTCACCGAGAGACCTCAATTCATTTCTGAAGAGTCACGCTTATAGCAGAAGTGGAAACTGTTTTTAAAATTTTCTTCTCCAGAGAGCTCAATCGTAATGAGAGTATAATATATTAGTCATCGTGTATTGAGGCAGCAGATAATTTTCTAAACATATACTGTTAAATATAAGAGACAATGAATATCTATTATGTTTAATTATGAGCCGTTCTAAACATCGTATTTTCGCTTTAATTTCAGGTGAACATAAAGACAAAATGTGGCCAATATTTGGATATTTTTTATTATGCTGATTCTAAGCTTACTTCAGAGAGCTTAGAGGAACGTTAGCATAAAGACATCCACCATCAAAGATGATTTTATATTAATACACACAGTAAACAGAATCTTTAGATATTGGAGGCCATCTACATGAAATCACAGCAAACCACACTTAATAAAATCACATTCCATCTGGTCACAACACATTACATTGCATTTAGACATGTGGTCCTGTAAACATTTCGGTCTCTCACGCGGTGTTACGTCATAGAATCACATTACAAATTTACGAACTGCGTCTGCTATTCGGTGACTGTTATCATTGCATAGCAATGTTTTATGTTAACACAAGATAATATCATCTTTGATGGTCGATGCCTTTATGTTAACGTCCCTGTAACCTCTCTGAAGATGGCTCATGTGAGCCGAAAGCTTATAACCAACATAATAAAAAATATCCAAATGTTGAACAATTTTTATCTTCATTTACACCTGAAATTAAAGCCCAAATACGATGTTTAGAACGGTTCATGATTAAACAGAATAGACATTCATTTTCTCTTATATTTAACAGTATATATATATATATATATATATATATATATATATATATATATATATATTAATACATACTTGAGTTGCAACATTTCTTTCAATTATTTGAGTAAACGCCTTACGTGTCACTTTTCACGCCAAAGTTCCATAAAGAAACACTTATTAACCCATAACATGAACCCTTCAGGAAACTTCTAATCGAAAATACAAAAAAAATTCTATATAAATCACAATATATGAAACATCTCGCCATTCGAGAGGCCTTAGAAATCAACATTTCTCTCCTACCATAAACCTTACATTATTTAATAGTAGAAATGGAGTGTTGAAAGAATTAGCGAGAGCATCTTTTTATTTTTAAAAAATAAAATGATGCTCACGCTAATTCTAGTCGCGCGCGGTACTTGAAGACTTGGTATGAACGCTCCTTTTTCAAAAACAACGCAAGATAAATTACTACATTAGAGTTAAAACACGAAGGAAAATAACAACACCAGACAAAATCATCTTTGAAAACGTCTATAGACGAAAGAGCTTGGGACAATAAAATTTATGGACAATTTTTATATTCTTTAACTCCAACCAACGGAAAAATGCTAGAAAACTGGAAAACTTAACAAAAATTAATTAAACGTTTGAATTGTTTTATTATTAAAATATATTTCTATAAAATGTTCGCAAATAATCAGGTGTAAACTTAAAAGTACCTTAAGTTTACATATGATTTCGCCTGTGTTTCGTATTTCTAAATCGTATTGAATTGTGTTATTGAATTTTAGAACAACTACAAAACTCATTAGTTTATCAATTTGATAAAATTTTCGATTTTTGGCGTTATTTTTTTTTAATTAAATTTTTCTCCAATACTTCTAGAATTTTCCCTCATCTTATTGTACTTTTGTTTTTACGAGCTTAGATTTTCACAAGCGTTTTAAAATAGGATGTAATTAGTTTTTATTTAATTTTTTTAGATAGGTGAAATGAATTTTAAACCTGAAGACATAAGGCTAGAAACCTTGATATTTGATAATAAAACTGGTACCACAATTATTGTTAGCCTTAAGAAACTTAATGTAGGTGCAATTCTTAGAATTTTACCGAAATGTCACTAATGTTTATCTTCATTAAACCACTTCTAGACATCAAAATCTAGAAATCCAGAAATCTAGAAATATTCAACTACAGAATTCTACACTTAAAGAGGTTTTAGATCCAAAATGTGCGTTGTGGTGCAATGGACATCGATTCGGAAAGAGAAATCGAGGAGCCGAGTTTTGAATTCCAGTTGAATTCCTTGCATTCACTTACGCACAAATACCCTTCGGAAAGGTATTAATCCGTCTCTTTCCACCAGTTATAGGTTAAATAATAGGACAGATTGGGTTCTATAGCCTTGGCTGGCAATCAGTCTACCACAGAAAGCAATGGCAACCTGCTGCGGGATAATCTTCTGCCCAGTCAGTCATGTCTCTTTCGAGACATTATCGCCTAAGCGTGCATCACGTATGGCACTTAACTGACTGACTGATTGCTGACTGACTTGGAATACAAACAGCAGAGGGAATTTCACAGTATTAATGAAATAGAGGGAAAATAAAATTCTCTTGATATAAATTACTTCTGTATAAGTGAATATTGTAGTAAAAAACAGAATCAGTGAATAGACTTATAGTTAAGCTTTATTACTCTTACCAGACTTGTCTGCCGACAGGTATTACAGAGTATCTTTACACCTCCTCGGTCTTCAAGGGGGATAACTAGGGTAAATTATTAGTCAGTCAGTTAGTTTAGTGGCATACGTGATACACGCTTGGGCGATCATGTCTCAAAAGAGACATGACTGACAGGGCAGAGAAGTTATAGAAGAAGTGGTCCGATATTAATCAAATTTCATACATTCGTAGACAAAGACATAAGAAATGATATTCAGAAGTTTCAAGGTTGCAGTTTTTACAATAGTGCAGAAAATATATATATATATATATATATATATATATATATATATAAAAGGCAAGATGTTTGTGTGTGTGTCTGTTTATCTGTCTGTATGTCCTTTATACAAATCCACAAGTTTTATCCGATTCTCACCAAACTTCACACAAATATTCTTTAGACTGAGTCTGAGCTCCAGGACCATGGATTAGTTTTAAAGCTTTCATTTCACCCGAGCAACGCCGGGCTTTACTGCTAGTATATATATATATATATATATATATATATATAAGCATATAAATATTGTAAATATATAAACATATAAACAGAAATAACTTTGCAGAATATATAAACATATTTACTAGACAATACTGAATTTAAAATCACTATATAAAGATTGACGGCTTAATAAATATGTTAATTCACTTAAAATAACTGATGACAGTTATTATTTCTTATTGAATTCTGCAATTAGTTAGAATCTCAGAATACCATTTCTGGAAATAATGGCAAGCTAACAAATAAAGTTCTCACAGCTTTGCATCATTCTACTCATGCAATTCTAAAATTGACCAAATATTGCAACAAAGAATTTATGCATGTATTACCTGGTAAATTCCAAACAGATTACGTTTAGGTTAGGTGATTTCATAAGGGCAGCTTAGATGTGGCACAAGGATGAAAGTATTGGGTACCCAGTGAAGATCGAACTCACTGCTTAATTGTAATTGATTCAAGCTAGACAATCCTGCTAACGGTTACAGCACGTTGAGGTGTCCAAATCACCTTGAGAATAGATTTTGGCCAGTACCGGCAACTTAGTGGAGACCAATATAACATCAAATGTTTGAGTGTAAAAAAAGATAAAATGATGTCATTTTGAAAATTGAGACTACTACTTAACAACCAAAGTCTTGGTTTGAAGAATTTAAAAAATAACTGGGATAAAGTGGCAGACGAGCAAAATTTAGATATTTATATATTTTACAAAGATGTAACAGATGAAGTTGTTAATGAATGCAGGGAAGTTGTTTCTGTTATATTATACGTAGTAAGCTCTTATGCGGTTGAAAAAATTAAATACAACAATTGCAAGAATTTAATATCTGGATGTGATAATGAGGAAAAAAACCTCTCAAATAAACAGCTATTTTCAGAGAATTAATAGTTCTCTGCTACATCTTAATTATACTATTACGAATGCTGTCCTATATATTTATGTAGTTACAAGTTGGCCCGTTCCACTAAAAATGATGGCAAAATATTTACATCGCGATGCTATCTAAAATAACGGCAAACTATATATTGATGTACCTACTATTGAGTATTTTTTACATTAACATATAAGAAAAAAAAAAAAAAAAAATATATATATATATATATATATATATATATATATATATATATAACATAGCACACTTGGTATACAATCCAGGTAAATTCCGATAGAGACGAACTCAAGAGAACTCAATGTTAAATTCATTTAACATTGAGTTCATATTACTCAACAGAGGAATATAATTTATAAAAAATTTTAGATTATTACAATAGGTGATACATATTTCACCGCATCCTGTTGTTATTATCGCAGCTCGTCAGACCCAAATGGTACAACAGTTGGTCCTCAGAAATATCCCCACCAAAATTTCTTTTCTTTTATTTTATTTTACATAGACGCTCACATGTCCATATTAGAATAGACATTTGTAACGGTTATTTACAAAAGATTTTTTCGCTCATTCGAAAAAAAACCTAAAGAAAGAGGAAAGCAAGGATAAAGAAAAGATAGACAATTGATTAATGTAAAGAAGATAAAAAAAGACAAAAAAGACAAAAGAAAAAAGTGAAAAAAGAAAAAGGGGAAACAGAAAAAAACTGAATGGAAAGCAAGAAGAGAAAAAGAAAGGACAAAGAGATACAATAAAAGAAAATACAGTATCATGAGAAATAAACGTTGACAGTATTTCACGTAACAGCGTCTTAAACCTCCTAACTGTTCTCTTAGAAAAACATGGAAAAATTTAACTATGAAATTGAATTTCAAATATACTGGGATATATTTACAGTACAAAAAAAATTGTACATCATTATTTTAATACAATTTGAAAAAATAACTATTCTTACTATTATTTTCAAAATTAATGCTAATTTAAAGAATATTGTTAAAATAATTAAAAATACTAAAATTAAAAAATATAAATATAGAAACAGGAAAATTTATATATATATATATATATATATATATATATATATATATATATATATATATATCATTTGATGAAACAATACGCAAAAATACAATAGGTAGAAATGTTAAACCAATTAACAATAATGAACAAATTAAGCTCATCATATATTATAAGAAAATTAAAACAATTATATATATTCATGAGCAAACAGTCCTGTTTTGCTGTATCACACCTTATCAGTACAGTTAGACATCTGATTGTTTCCAGCCAGGATTGAAACCCGAGCGATTTGAAATCAATCGAAGATTCTACTCCTTAGTTATTGGCGCAGGGTAAAGGAAAGTAGCGTGTTATATACATAATGTATACAAACGCCAGTAGCCAAGAGTGTTCAATCCATTCCTGGAGAATGATACGTAAATAGCGGTGAGTAGCTACTGTTTTTAAAGTTTATCTTTTCCCCAAGGTGCTCATTCAACGGGCGAAAGTATATATATATATATATATATATATATATATATATATATATATATATATATATAATGGCTGGCCACTCGTATTCGAGGATATCTATCTACTAATCCCCATTGCAGAGGCTTGCTCGGGAACATTTCTGCTTGTTCAACACATATATAGCCCACCTGTGGCTTATACTGCCACTATGCTGAGCGAACCTTAGTTACAGTTTCTTAGAGAGAGCGCGTCATCTGGCATGAAAAACAGTCTGAACAAGGCCAGAGCACTCAAACTCTTGGTCACGATTTAAAGGGAACCGTCTACCCAATTTCATTCACAAGGCTTGGGGCAAAGGTGACGTACGCTGGGATAGCCTCCTCTAGATCGGTGACTTCTTGATGTCACCTTCCTGAAAAATCGACCATGGTGAGATTGCGGGTCCCATGATCAGAAAGCAAATGTTCTAACCACACGTCCATTATATATATATGTATATATATATATATATATATATAATGGACCGATGGTCCGAACTTACTGGCCTTGTTCTGTTACATATCATGAGAAAATTGTACTCTCTCTCTCTCTTTCTCTCGCTATTTCTCTCTCTCTCTCTCTCTCTCTCTCTCTCTCTCTCTCTACGAAAAGTTAAAGAAGATTTTCTCAGTCTAGTTGTGCTATATACACATATAAGAATCACAAATGTGCCTGAACACGCATCAGCAGCTTGGATTACCTAGTAAGCAGGCGTACTTGGAAACGAAATGTCAGCCATTATATATAAAACTATGAATTTTCTTGTCATTTTCAACGTATGAGAGTCCGTACATATGATTTTATTATAGTAATAAAGGCTTGCACAGCAGCAACCACTTTTTTCGGAAAAACCGAATAAAGAGAACTGTTATACATAGGGTGCCAAAATGTCTCGAAACGACACTCCTCAGGTTTTGAATTGAAAATTGTCCTTCCCTAGACGAGTTGCTAACCAAGGCTAAATAGCCCAGTCTTCCCTACTATTAAACCTATTGCTAGGAGGTCACGAAGGGGTGCATTTATACCCTTTCTAAGTTTATTTGCGCATAAGTGATTGTAAAATACCCGAACTCAAACTCGGTTGTCCTATTTCTCAGATCAAGCTCTATCTATTACACTACCTGCACATCCACCCTCCACATATATATAGAGAGAGAGAGTGAGAGATAGCGACAGAAAGAGAGAGAAAGAGGAAGGGCAAGTGGATTACTGTCAGTAAGAGGCTTCAAAGCAATTTTCAGATCAAGTAGCTCTATATTGTCTGAAGATACATCTGAGGCATGAAACTGACAATCACAATGCAGCGTTGATTGATATATCCACACTGTTTATATCTATAAACACTTAACTTAATATATTAAGCACTCTTCCCTTAATAATATAGCAACAGTAAATTTTGAGCAATAATCATACACACATACACACATATAGGATTAATGGATTTATTTTTTATTCGATATATTTATTTCTGTAACAAACTGTTTTTACGGGACAAGGTTGTTAGACCTGCACCAAACCTAGAGGACCGGTGGACCATTCTTGGTCCTTTCGTATACAGCACCTGATATCCCAAAATGGTCACCCATTACGTACTGACCAAGCTCGATGTTGTTTAACTGTGGTGATCGGACGGGAACCGGTGTATTCAACACGATATAGCCGTAGACGATAGACGTAATACACGCTGTTTAATAAATAAAAATGGATTGCCTTTTACTAATATGGGGTATCCATGTTTGAAATAATAAAAATGTTAAATTAAAACGTAATGCTTAAGAATTTTTTCATATCTTTTTATTTAAGTTTCGGATACGAAGCTGAGCAGATATGAAGCTGTTGAGAAAAATAATGTGTAAAAAGAATGCGCTTCCTAAAACAGAAAAAATAAAACCTTGATTGTTTTCCGTGGCCGAGCGGTAGAGTACACGTTGATCAGACGCTGATTTTCTCTGCCGAGGAACGTATTTTTCTTTACTAAGATTTCTCGAATGCGCATTAATACACACTGTTTAATTAATAGAAACGGGGCATCTATTTAAAAAATATAATATCCATTAAACATTTAAATAGCAAAACAATATATGCAAGTTCTAATCCCGCCTAATGGCACACATTTTCGCAACAAAAATTTCTCATAACTAATCAGGCAGGTAGAAATACATATGAATGTTTAATTTAAAACAGAATATCGAACTCAAATACGAGTATCGATTAAAAATAATGCTTAAACAAATATATATATATATATATATATATATATATATATATATATATATATATATATATTATAAATTATGTTTTAGAACATGTACATTATTTTTTTTTTGTAATATATGTCCTCGACAATCATATGGTTGTTTCAACGTTGGGTGCCCAACGTTTCTTCGGGAGGTCTAGGACACATCACGAAGAAACGTTGGGCACCCAACGTTGAAATAACCATATGATTGTCGAGGACCTATATTAAAAAATAATGTACATGTTCTAAAACATAATTTATGATAAATATTCACAGCTCTATACATCATATATCGAGCACTGTTTTAAATTAATGTTTTGGACGGAAAAAAATTTTTCTTCGTTCTGTACCCACTCGGATATATATATATAGTTTATTTGTTTGAACCTTATTACTTCTTCTGGCAATTGGCGTGTGTATACACCGCATATATATAACACGCTAAAATTTTCTCCTTTCCAGCCATGCACCGATAGTTTAGGCACTCCAATTGACACCAAATCGGTCGAGTTTGGATCCCGGCTGGAAGCAAGTGGATGTCTAAACCCACTTATGAGCTTTGATACAGCGAAACAGGCTTGTATGTGGATGACTAACATATATATATATATAGTGTATCGAGGCAGCAAATAATTTTCTAAACATATACTGGTAAACATAAGAGACAATGAATGTCTATTATGTTTAATCATGAGCCGTTCTAAACATCGTGTTTTGGCTTTAATTTCAGTTGAAAATAAAGACAAAAATTCTCCAACATTTGGATAATTTTTTATTAAGTTGGTTCTAAGCCTTCGGCACACTTCTAATGTTAAATCTGTCTACAAAATTCCCGACACATTCATTAATTAACTATATTCCCTACCCATTCCTCTTTTCAAAATTCTAACGGACAATTTACAAGACTTATTCCCTTGTCTCTAACCCCCACCAACATCCCACACACAACTCGCCAAATCTAAGAAAAGAGGCTGTCCATTCCTTTCCACACCACCTGATAAGACATTGTAATTTCAATGTCGAAACAAAATGTACACTTTGTAGTGGATAAAAAAAATTGTACATTTATCACAAATATTCACAGCTCTATATTATATATCGAGCAAGTTTTAAATTAATGTTTTGGACGTTGTAATTTTTTCTTCCTTCCTTATTCAATCGGATATTTAATATATATATATATAATTATGCAGATTAGAAAAAATAATTAAAATAATTATCAGTATCATCATCTCCAGTAACTGATATAAGTCACAATAAATTATTGTCCCTAAAAATTCGAGCGGATTTTATGCGGTCTATAAAACCAGTATGGCTAATTTGACTATCAGTATTTCCTCCACTTATATAAGGTTGAGTTACTTATTTATTTTTGTATTTATCTTGCGAAGTAAAAATCCCGCGATATTTGAGCCGGGCGAATTACTAATAATTCTAGAGCGAGTATCGCTTGAGCAAAAGTCCACGATGTTTAAGCGGTATGAATATCCAAGCGATATCAAGAGACCCTTTTTCTTGTCAAGTAAACAAAGGACTCATATAAAGGGCCGCCTTTGTAAACGATAGGAAATAAATTAAAAAAGAAAAGAAAATATAGAGGGAGGTGTGGAGAAAGCGAGAAAGACTCCATTCGTCTCAACGATAACAATATCTTAAGGAAAGGTATTCTCTTTCCTTGATAATGTATTGCATCATTATCTCAGCTTACTCAACACCCCTTTTTGCCCCCTTTTTTTTTTCATTATAGGTTTTCTTTTCTCTCTTTTATTCGTACCTGTTCTTCCGTTTGATTTTGTTTCATGTCATCTCATTGGTTATTTGGCGTTTTATTAGTTTTATTTGTATTTCTTTTTTTATTTTTATTTTTTTCGTTTTTCTTTTATTTGTTTACTCACTTTTATTTATCCGTTCTTCTCGCAGTGGTGATCCGATATTTATCCCCTCCTATTCAAATACCCGTTCTCACCTCACTCTCCATAATGCTTTGCTGTATCTGTTACCACCCCGAAAAAAAAAACTGTTACCACCCCGAAAAAAAAAAACAACAAAAAACAAAAAAAAAAAAACGTCCCAGCGAATATTATACTTACTTTTATTTAAGTGCCAAGTTCTTTTTCTTCATTTTCTTTCTTTGTCTTGTTTTCTACCGCCCCTCCGACCTCCATTTTTTTATCTCTTATTTCCGGCGTCCGCCATTTTATCCGAATTGTCGGCCTTATCGTTTGCTCCACTGGCCTCGTTGTTCTGCAAACTCACACATTTTTCTCTTCCCATTCTTTCTGCCATGTTCAGCTATTCACATAATTTATTCAAGCCCCTTCCACCCGAACATTTTCCAAACCATAACAGTATCTCCTTTATAAAGTCTTAAGTTACTTTGCTATGATTTCTATTTTTGAGCAATGTATTACTTTATTATTACCTTTTTCTTTTAAATTCTTTACACAAGCATTTTAATAACGACTCACCCAGGTAGATCTTTTTTTTTTTAAAAAAATGGCATTCTTGTCGAAGATAACACTGATATAAATGAAACACTGAGGATCGCCGAATATTGATCAAAGAAAGAAAGAAAGAAAGAAAGAAAGAAGTTGAAAATGTCTGCTAACTAGATGATAATTGTTGAAATTGCAGGAAGATTGAAAAGTTGAGAAGAAAATTAAAAAACAAAATTGCGTTGAAAAATCATGTTTTAAAATAATTCGAAAGATAATCAAACCCAGAATTAACTAAACACAATTCAGTAAGATCGAGCAAAACCGAGACCACCGCCCCTCCCATCTTCCAACTGATAAGTTCGGGCCTATTAAACGTATACATAAGGAAACATATGTTGTTGATAAAGAAAACCCAATGGTATGCAGAATGACATTCATGATTTCTCTGGATAAAAGGAATCATGGAAAAGATATTTGTTTTGAATCAGCCATCCAGAAGAGAAGTATTTCTAACGGAGAGAGAAGCCAGTCTGAAGCCTGCATTCCTTATAATTCCTTATAATTCGCCCAAGAAAAAATTGATATCTAAACATTAATTCGGATTTCATTGAGAAGATTTCTGTTTTAAAGTGACCATGGACAAACAGGCTGTGTCGTCTGATGATCGTAAAAAATGCATAAGCAGAAAAAAAAGAACTTTTGTTTGAGTAGAAGTGAAAATAATTTTCTTTCCTTCTCTTTTGAGTCGCCTAGCTGACGGAGAAACATCAGACAAAGCTGATGACTGAAAATCCCTTTTCGCTACGCTATTTTGAAAGTTTGAATAATCACATGAAGCGGGTCTCATAGTCAGAAATCGAACGTTCTTAACATTCGACTACGTGACCAAACAAGTAGATTTTTCTACAAAAGATATATAGAGTACATTTTCTACAGACTAGTGCTGGTACATTTTGCCTACAATCTTATGCTTTTCTACAAACTAATATATTTCTACAAATTAGTATATCTAGTCGACATAATCACAGGTGTTGTATGCCTCGGACTTGTTGATCGAAGAACCGAGTTCTAATTCCAGTAGGGTGCGTTATATTCCCTTACTCTTAAATACCATTAGAAAAGATGTGATTTACCTCTTTTTCCCAACTATGGGTTAAATAGATTTGTATTACAAAATCATTTTTATCTCCACCGACAAAAAATTCTTACAACCTAAAAATGTTTTCTGATTTTAAATAATCCGTAAAGATTTGATAAACCGTAAAAAAATAACGCACCAAGTAGGATTTTCGGAGTTATTAAAATCCTTGTTGAAAAACTTCTGCACATCCGTAGCAGTTTTTATTCATCATTCTCCGTGTCAGTCAGTTAAGTGCCATGCTTGAAACACGCTTGGGCGATCATGTCTCGAAAGAGACATGACTGACTGGGCAGAAGATTATCCCGCAGTAGGTTGCCATTGCTTTCTGCGGTAGACTGGTTGCCGACCAAGGCTATAGAACCCAATCTGTCCTGTTATTTAACCCATAACTGGAAGGAATAGACGGATTAATACCTTTCCTAAGGGTATTTGCGCGTAAGTGAATGCAATGAATTCGGCTGGAATTCGAACTCGGCTCCCCGATTTCTCGTTCCGGGCCGATATCCACTGCACCACAACGCACATCCATATACTTATCACTATATCAATCACTATAAAGCATTTGCTGCGGTAGAGTTATGCTTCGTGAGTTCAACATGAGAACAAGCTATAGAGGATCGAAATATCCACACAATAGTAAATAGTTTTCAGGATTAACAATCACTATTATTACAATGTGAGATGATCAATACTACACACATACTAGAACGCGCGTGTTCTACAATTGTTCGATCTCCTCGGCAAAGACCTTAAATATACATTTTATCACGTGATATTTGTTATATTTACCTCGTTCCCTTTTGCTTATTGACAACATTTATTGAAGGTTATGCGTATATGTCGGAGCAACAACCACGTTTTCTTAGATTAAATTAGTATTTTTTTGTCAAGAAAGAAAAGTAAAAAAGTTATCTTCAAGCGACCTGTTGAAAAAAGATGGTAATCATAACGGTGAATACCATTTGCCTAAAACCTGGCTTCATCGAAACCGTTAAAAATCGAATCTTTACTTTGTCAAATCGTTTATTTCACCGAAAAATCAAAAGTTAAAAAATAAAAGATATTTTTTATGTCTGAATAGTATTTTTTAAACTAAGTACCATCTAAAAATATTGTTTATTTACGATAATGAGGACCTTTTTCTCCATAAATTTATCAGTGAAGTTATAATTTGTTTTTTTTAAAAATCATATCACCCCGGGCAAGGCGGTAACGCCACTGATGTGCAGAGGGCTACATAGGAGTGAAAAGATTGGAAAAGAGAAAACCGGAAACCGCATCCTAAACAGGAAACAAAGGATGAGCCTCTTCACCTGTTCAATAGACGTGGGTGGAGTGTGAACCGGTCGATAGTTTAGTCTCATGTAATACTGTTGTTTAATATTGGGTTATCCGGGACGTTCATGCTGATTTTAAGGGAAATTAAAACAAAACATCATTATGCCATTAAATATTTATTCAACTAAATATGGACCATTTTGTTGCACAACCTTTCTCCATTTTTTTCTTCAACTTAAAAGGTTCAGTCTTCCCAGAATTTTGGTGATTTCTTGACGAAGAACTCATTACGGGGATTTTTATTTTTATTTATTTATTTATTTTTAACAAAAGAATTATTTTTTTACAAATTGAGATTATTTTGCAAGGACCTGAATAAATGAAAATCTAAAGGAGGAAAGTCTGGTGAATATGGCGGGTCCGGAAACAAATCACATCCAAGCTGCAACAATTTTTGCCAGGTCACCAAAGAAATGTTACGTCTTGCATTATCCTAATGGAGAACAACACTTTTTCTGTTCATCAATTCTGGGTGTTTTTCTTGAATTTCTGCCTTTAATTCGTCCAGTTGCGATTATTACTTTTCAGAATCAATTAACTGGTTACTTGGCAGAAGCTCATAGTACAGGTTTCTTTTCAATCGCACCAGAATCACAGCATGACTTTCTTAAGGTGAAGCCCTACATTTAGGTTGGCTAAAGTTGGCTCATTTCGCTTACCCCAGATCTTTTTTGCTAAATATACATTTCACATGTAAATGATACATTTCTCATCACCCGCCACAATTTGCTTAAAAAGGGTACATTTTCATTGCATTTAGACAGCAAATCTGTTGTGGAGTAGTTTTCGCACTGATAGTTATAATCGTGCCATGTCGGTTGCTAATCAACTTAACGCACCCTAAATGTTAGGAACTTGGTAATCTTCCACTGAAAGCTGACTCCTTAGTATTCGGCTAACTGCCGACTAATATCAAATGCCTTAATCAAACTATGTCCAAACTAGAACTAACTAATAGTTCTACTGAACTCCAATAGAACTCTAAAGAACTCTCTAGAACTTCTAACTTCCCAAAAACTTCTCGGGTTAACTTGCTGTTGACTCTTATTAATATAGGAGGGAGTGTCCATTATCTGAGGAATAGGTGTGTTTCGCCATAACAAAATCACAGACGAAAATCCGATTCAAAAGATTTTTTTCAATCAGATCATGTGGTACCCAAACATTTTAGCAATTTGAGTACCAAGGTTTTACTAAGTGCTCATCGATGGTAAATTGTGATGAAATTTGTGTTTCTACCAATTTCCGCGTTGTGTATTGCGGGTTATTCTCAATTAATATCTTGATTTGGTCGTTATGTGTGTGGTGGGGGTCTGCCTGAGAATTCTTCGTCAATAAGGCAACAATCAGTCAGTCAGTTAAGTGCCATATGTGATATACGCTTGGGCGATCATGTCTCGAAAGAGACATGACTGACTGGGCAGAAGATTATCCCGCAGTAGGTTGCCATTGCTTTCTGCGGTAGACTGGTTGCCGACCAATCTGTCCTGTTATTTAACCCATAACTGGAAGGAATAGACGGATTAATACCTTTCCCAAGGGTATTTGCGCGTAAGTGAATGCAATGAATTCGGCTGGAATTCGAACTCGGCTCCCCGATTTCTCGTTCTAATGCACCACAACGCACATCCTAAGGCAACAATCACCAACTTTAAACTTAGCGAACCACTTCTGTACAGTTCTATCCCCTGAAGCACCTTCACCGTACACAGCACATATCTTTTTATTGTTTGCGTGATAACAAAAAAGCATCAAGTGTCTAAATGCCTAACGTCCTCCATTTTCACAGGGATGTTAAATTGACACGAATTAAGTAATTTTAAACTGTCTTTCTCAAGTGATAGTTTGAAGTGTGCACTAATCGGAAATAAAAGCATATTATATCTGTTGATAAATTTGATGTGTTATAACGAGTTGGAATATGAACGACTAAAATCGGCATGAACTTTCAAACAACCCAATAATTATATTGCCAGTTACAAAACACAGAGTCTTCCAGCAGCCACCCTCTTGACCCAGAATAGCACTACCTCCTCAAGGCACTAAGTCCCTGTGGGAAGATGAATGGAGGCATAATGTCGCCATCACTAGTGCTCACTCCAAACACCATGATGTTGACTGGATATATCATCCAACTCTTTCCGAATCTTCTGCTCTGTCCACAAATTTATACCAAACAGTCTGAAATGTTCGTATTTGAGGTCCCGGAGCAAACGCCAAGCAATACAGCAAATGCCATTTTCAAATTTCTGGTTGACTGAATTGCGACATGGTGTTCTTTTCATACAAACGGTGCCCAACTGACCATTCCATACTGTGAAGTCGACAAAATCCCAAACAAACAACACGCATGCGCGAAATTAAAAATATAAAATAGTAACAAGTTACCTATTACACCCTGTATATAAAAGTGGACATAATATATATATATAATAACAATGCATCAAGTGTCTAAAATACAACTTATAATCTTCCACTATCATGCAAAATTGACACGAATTAAGTAATTTTAAACTGTCTTTCTCAAGTGATAGTTTGAAGTGTGCACTAATCGGAAATAAAAGCATATTATATCTGTTGATAAATTTGATGTGTTATAACGAGTTGGAATATGAACGACTAAAATCGGCATGAACTTTCCAGACAACCTAATATTTTGGTTTTATTGAAGTAACATTCAAAAACGAGTAAAAACTGACTAAAAACAAACCCCATTGGATATTTTTCCAAAATAAGTTCATAAATAAATTAAATATTTTAAAAATATTTTTTATTAATTCATCATTTTATTTATTTTAATATTCATATTTAAAATTGTTTTACATTTACCCTATTAATAATCGTACTATTGTCTTTATCTTTGTTGTTGTTATCATCTATTGGTGATTTCGATAATTTTTGTTTTCATTTTTAGGATGAGGAGTTTTCTTTATTTACACGATTTATATCCCGATTATTGCCCTCATCTTCGTTGATAACTGAAGCATCAATATCAGCCTCAGCAAATTGATAAAAACAACAAAGTTTTTAAATAGGTTAAATAATGATAATTCCTGGACAATGAGGAAAGAGGTCCTGGAGAACTGAACACTCACATGGCATATCAAAGGAGCAGAGGAAGGCAGCGAGCCAGGTAACAAGCTTGGGATAATGGATGGCTAAATCGGAAGTGGAAGATACAGTCTAAAGACTACTTGGAGCTATAAAGGATAAAAAGTTGTGGAGAGCCATGATCGACCACATCCTGAAGAAACACGACACACAGAAGAAGAAAAAAAGAAAGTAGCATGTCAACAATTGATTCTCGATGGGGTAGAAATATACGAAGTCCGCTATACATTTCATGAGATCCAGCCTGATACGTTTATAACGGGTACATGCATCACAGTCAAAAGGTAGCGTGTATAGTGACAGATGGGGGCCAGAAAGAAATATCTTTAAAATGTGTAACCCAGTCCGCTCAGTGGTATCACCAAGTGAGGGTAATATGAACTATCTAGGTCTAAATCCAATGTCGATTTGAGTGCTTCATTCTTCAAACTTAAAAAAAAAAAACTCTCGATATGGTCTCTCATTACTCTTGCTCATGAGCAGATATTCACAGTACATTAGCATGAATGGAATATAACGAACTGGTTAGTATCCAGAAAATCTGTGGTGCTAAACGAGATATTTACAGTAGCTGATCTTAATTCAAACAGCAAACACTTTTCTCGTGGTATTTGTGCCTAAAATGGTTGTTGTTTGCAACGTTGATATTCTGTTAGGAAGTTGTTTCTGGAAATTCTCTGAAATCAATTCAACTACTTCGATGATAATGGGCATAAATTTGAGGTGCATATTCTACATGTTTTCATCATCAACCCTCAATTTTAAATGATTCACAATCTTTTGAACTTCTTTATCTGCAATGTAGTGATCACCAGACCATGCTCCGTCAATCAACAGAAAACTCATGGAAACCTTTTTAGGGTCAATTTTGTGTCTGCTCTGATGCACTCCATAACTCTGTCAGTTACTTTAAACATTATACTCAGTGAATAGACGTCATTAAGCAGACATGTTTTTCAAACAATGTAAATATATGTTTACCGGCCTAGACATTTGAGAGTCTTAATAAAAAAGTATGTTCTTTTCGGCAGAGTTCCTTATAGGGAAAACAACATTATTTCCCGGCATGCTTTAGACTGCTCAGCCATAGAAAGCGTTCCCCGCTAAGCTAGATTCAGTTACCCTATTTAAGAAATATACATCTACTGTTGCAATTATCAAATTTAAATAATGCAAGGGCTAACGGATATAACCCGTTGAAACATCAGTTCTGGTATGATCACCGAAGTTTAACAACATCAAGCCTGGTCAGTACTTAGATGGGAAACAGCTTGGGAATACCAAGTGCTGTAAGCTTGGATGTGCGGCTGGTGTAATGGATAATGTCCCGGAATTGTTAATAGGAGAGCCGAGTTCTAATTCCCGTTCGGTTCGTTAGATTCACTTACGCACAAATACCACTGGGAAATATTGAACACTGTTGTTATATCTGGTCGGGTGCACCTGCTACTCATCTCGGAGTCCTCGACAAAATCCAAAGAAGGATCTGCAATATAATCTGTTCCGATTTGGCAGCTCGACTTCAGTCGCTTTCTCACCGACAGGATGTGGCCTCCCTCTGTCTTTTTGTACAAATATTTTCACGGCTTCTTCTCTGACAAGCTTCACTCCCTTGTGCTCCGCCTTCATTAATTTACTCGCGCAACTAGATTGGCAACTAAGTCCCACTTTTTACCGTCAAAATAGGTAAATGTAACCGCCACTTGTACTCAATAAGCTTCGTTTTCGCACTTACCGCCGGTGGAACTCCTTTTCGCATGCTTGTTTTCCTGATAAGCTATAATCTTGAAAGGCAACGTCAACTGCCATCTTCTCTGTCCTTGACTTTCACTTCTCTCTTACCTCTTACCTTTTTTCTTTCTTTTTTTTCTCTCCTCCTTATCCTTTCACTGTAACTTCATACGCACCATGCCAGTACTGACTTGCTTGGGGTGAAACGATTATATATATATATATATATATATATATAAAAGTATGAACCCATTTCTTTTCCACTCAGCTATGGGTTAATTAGTAAGACTTGTATCACTAAATAATTATTATTTCAAAAAATCCTTTAAAAAATTTCTGACTTTAAATAACTTGAAAAGGTTTGATAAGTCCCAAAACGAATCAATCAAGTAATGAATGTTTCTTTTAAAAAATATAGATTTCTGTTCATACATGTTTGCTCACTAAATTAGAAATAATGTCGAATGAAGAAATATAATACATTATTATCTTTTTTTATCAGTTCAGCCCAACCAAAGCGATAACGCTACTAAGACGCAAGGGACTACTGGAAGTGAAAGAGAAGGAAAAGACTATCAGGAACTGGGAACCTATTCCTAAACATTGAGTCAATAGCTAAATCCACTGCAAGGAAAGTTGGGTCACTGTGTCGGGGCCAGGATGTTTTTTCCCGCCTGAATCCATCTTGCACATATACAAATCAAACATCCGTCCGGGCATGGAATACTGCTGTCATATATGGTCAGGCGCACCCGCTGTTCATCTCAGTGTTCTCGACAGGCGGCTCGACTCCAGCCACTTTCTCACCGACGGGATGTGGCTTACCTCTGTCTGTTCCATAAATATTTTCATGACTTCTGCTCAGACGAACTTAAGTCACTGGTGTCCCTGCCACATGAGTTTACTCGGGCAACCAGACTAGCAACTTGGTTCCGCCCATTCACAGTTAAATCAACCAAATGCAGCCGACAATTCTACTCTCAGCAGCTTCTTTTCTCGCACTTCCCGGCTGTGGAACACTCTCCAATATTCTTGCTTTCCTGACGGCTATAACCTCCAGGAATTTAAATGCAATATCAA
Source organism: Ascarosepion bandense (assembly GCA_037127315.1). Taxonomy (NCBI): domain Eukaryota; kingdom Metazoa; phylum Mollusca; class Cephalopoda; order Sepiida; family Sepiidae; genus Ascarosepion; species Ascarosepion bandense. The sequence goes on along the minus strand of JBBBDQ010000887.1, from coordinate 2,833,174 downwards.
TACCCACCTCTTAACCGCTTGACTCCAGTTCTTTCTCCAACGCTCTGTATATCTTTTCCCTTCTCTCTACCTTTGCAACTATCATCACACCTGCATTCCCATCCTTCTCTTGCTCCCTTCTCTGACTCCCCCTGTAACTGGTTCGTCTTTCTCTTTACTCTCCTACTATATAATCTTTTTCTCTTATGTAGCCCCATGCACATCAGTTGCTTGAGGTAAAACAATTTAAAAAAAAAAAATGAAAAAACAGGAAACCTCTACTCTTCTTCGAAAGAACGGGAAAGAGGATTTATTATTGCTTATATTTGTAACAATTGTCGGAAGTTTGGAATCCATACTTCCGGATAAAACACAAACGGAGATACAAAACACATTCTTCTTCTTCTGATTATTATTATTGTTGTTATTATTATTATTATTATTATTATTATTATTATTATTATTATTTGTGGTATCATTTTGTCAGAGCGTAATTCTAAGTGCTTCATTACCAATTCCCCTTCTGGGCCCATGAATGAAAACAGAACTGTGGGAGAGTTATATATTACGCACATTTGGGACGTTTCGTTCAAATGAAGATAGTTTTAGGAATGATATATGCGTTCCGCACAAAGTAATCGTTTGTTGCTCTGAAATTATGTGTTCAGGAATCTTACCCACATGATTTTCAATAG